>JAHWFP010164015.1:16308-29461 GCA_023313725.1 Lithobius niger
TGAGTAACAATCACTGCATGCACAACCGTTGTTGGGCTTGGTATCAGAACAGAGTCTGAAAAATCAGACCGCAGGGGAATTCGGAGGAGGAAGCAAGGGGCAGTCGCACTCGTTTCATTCCATACTGCCCACTACAGTATTTCGCTCAGGTATGCGGAAACCGGCTAGACCGGCGTATGTTATGCCGGGGTACAGCTAGTACTTAACATAAATCTACTATAAGCAGAGCCGTAGGTATAGCGCCCGTAGCCCAATGTATGAAAGGCGCGTTTACGCAACCACTCGCCTTTGCATTCTCACAGCTAGAATTTAATCACGATGGCAAAGGTGGCGTTGCCGTGGTAACCAGAGTTGGACTGGGTCACTTTTTTTTGACCCGGTGATCTGGTGATCCGGAAATAGGTTGACCCGGCTGGACACAGTGACCCAGCCAACATGGTTTAACTCAGGGATCTTGGGCAGGAAGGGAAACAACTGAAAATCAAGTCCGAGAAATATTTGCTACTACAAGCCCCTCCCCGCAACCCTGTAACAACTCATCTGCAGAAATTCTCGTGCCTTTGAAACGCCCACTTAGCGAATTTTTTAGCTGCAACAAATGCTTTATTTGTTCACTTTAATCAATCAAATACGAGTCCACATTCCCCCCTTCCCCTCCCCGATAAGTTGTGCTGTACAGCATTGCTGAACCCGTTTTCACCAACTGTCACAAATTAGCTTTGTCTCTTCATTACAAAGCTTGGAAATATAATAAAAACAATAATATTATTATCCTTAAGCTTAAAGAAACGAATTTAGCAGTAAATTTTAAGGCCGGCTCTACTTAGATAAAAATTGTAACTTTGTTATGTTTATTATTATTGGGTGGATAAACCAAGGAACGGAAAAATAATTTCCGCAGAAACACTGGTTATCACGTTCGGAACTAACACACGAAAAAAATACAATTTATTTTAGTGTGTGGCTTAGTTAGGGGTCAGTGGGTGTCCCAATCAGATCAGCTAACCAGGTCAGGCTACGTTGCCAGATCTAATCCGAAATTTCGGGTTAGGTGCTCAGACCCGGTGACCCGGTCCAACTCTGGTGGTGACAACGCTACATGGACTGGCCAAATTCGACATCGTTTGAGTAAATACTTGCAGTCTTATAGTCCGTGACAATAAGATACAGAATTCTCTTGACGAAACAATTTTTCCAGTCGCTTCTCAACTCACACTATAGCAATTTTCGTAGCGAGTAGCTGAAACTGCCGCCATGTTGGAATTTCAGATGATTTCTCGCTTCCAGCTGCGAGAATGCAAAGGCGAGTCGTTGCATAAACCCTTCCTTAGGACTCGTTTACGGAACGACAAATTTCTCGCTTACTAGCTAGCGTTCACTTGGTTAATACTAAATCTGCTGTCTGCTTCTCGCCTTTACCGGAGAATGTGGCTTTCAAGTTGTCTATGCGCAGTAACCATAGCAACAACGCGGACACAAATCTCCTCCTCGTGCCTCGCGACACGACGTACGAAGCGCGCAACACGATAGCGTCGATTTATGACAACTAGAAAACAATTTTTGCTGCTGTTCAAGACGACGGACAGATTTCTGAATGCCGGTATTCGATGATTTGTCTTCGATACGACAACCCCGAAATGGACGCCATGTTGGATTTGAATTCTCGCTGCGAGGAGCTATTTGTTCTGCCGTCGTTTGATCACTGCTAGAAGCCGTTTTTTCAGCAAGAATAGCAGATTTTGAAAATAGCGTGAAATGGCACAATGTGGTAGCAATGTTTAAAATGACTGTTGCACTTTGTTCTTTATCCGTGGTGTTATTTATAATACATTTAATTTGTTGCCTATTACCGCATTCATTTAACAGAAACGGGAAATTAATCGTAAATAAATAACGGTTGCCTAGCAAATAGCGTTCGGCTAGCGAGAAGGTCTCGTTGCATAAACTCGCCCTAAGACACACAAGCTGTTAGCTCGATCCAAACAGACAACTTGACTGACCCACTCAAAACCTACATGTATTCTTTCACTGACCAGCAGTTATTTATAGTAGTACCAAGAATTTATAAGTGAATAAATTAAAAACAAGCCCCCCCCCCCCTTCCTTTCCCTACAAAACGAAGCGGTTGAGTCTTTCATTATGCCAATCAGCCAATTGCAAGCTGATTCCCCTTACAAGTCATCGCAAATTATGTCTTAATGAGTTGGCTAGCAAAACTAAAAAAATAACAATTCGTATCCTTAGTTCCAACGAACCATAACTAGCAACATGAAAAAGTAAAGAAAAAAAAAGGAAATAGCCTATCGTATCGGACCACTTCTACCACCAGAGGTCACTCATTTCTGTCGAAACGCTGCACGTGGCTTAACTAAACCATGCAGTTGTGGAGTGCCTGTAATAAGATACATGATACGTTTTTTTGTTGTTGTTTTTTTTGCATTTCATGCAATTTGCATGAAGAAATAAAATTAAAAATATTGTGCAAAAATTTAAATATTTTTTTAATGTAATTACGGTGTCTACAACAAATAGCTGGTGCAGATACCATACCGAAAATTTATAAATTCACTCCGCAATAATATAGAGGGCCCCAGATTTTTTTCTTGTAGGGGGCCCCCAGAATTCTCAGCTACGGTACTGAGTACAGGCCAAATAAATACGGATGCAACCCTATGTACGTTGCCTTTTGGACTTATACGTCAGACTGCCTGAACGGGGAATCGAGCCCACGACTTTTGAAATCAAAGGTGAAGGTCCTGCTGAGCCATACTGACACGGCCGAAAGGAAACGACCAAAGGCAGCATTTAACCGCACACATATACATGTAAACATACACTTTTCCAATGGCCATTGAAGGGCCACTTGTATGCGCTGCACACACAAGTGAAACCGAAAGGAACACACAATAGATCGTGAAATAATGGATTAAACAGGACGGAAAGCCAAGTGGGCTCGAGATGGGTTAAATAAATACGGATGCAATATGGCGAAGTGGTAGGACCTCGGCTTTTGACTCATGGGTGAAAGTAAATTTTGAATTTTGCAGTCATTATCATTATAAAATAAGTGTGGTATTTCTGATTGAATTTTGAGGTATCTTATGCTTCACAAGTAAATAAGTTAGTATTTCGTAAAGCATTAATGAGCCATTTAGTGCTTTGTACAAGCAAGAATAAATAATAATAATAAAAACCGAAAGATTTCGTACGCAAACTGCTGTTTGGTCCCCATATGTCGTGCATGATATCGATGATGTTAAATCAACTCAGCGTCTCTTCACAAAAACTCTAACTGGCATGCGCCACTTGCCAAACCACACTCGCCTCAAGAAACATAACCTGGAATCTTTGGAACTACGATGTCTTAAGGCTGAAGTCATTCTTACGTTCCAAATTCTACACAACTTTTCATAGGATGACTTGTCCTTTTTTAAGTTTTCTGTACAGCCGAAACCTCTGAGAATTGCAACCACTTTTTCCGCTCATCTGTCGGTCACCTTTTAGTCTACCGTACAGCCGTACCGGCTGAAAAGACTATTGCAACGACTTTGTCCGTCCGTCCGTCGCTTTTTTCAACTACGCAACGGTACCAGATATTGACGACCATTGTTTACAACGTTAGATTCAGTGTGAGAAGTTAGTTAAATAACATTGCAAATTAAAACATCGTTACTTCCTTATATCTAATGGAATTCTTCGACGTAACTAAATTATACCATGTGCAATGGCTGTTTGCTGTGACGTCACCATGAGTTAGCCAATGGCGAACGAGAACACGGCTGTTTGGCCATCTGATTGGACTAGCCCAATCACGTGATGTGCACGTCACAGCAAACAGCCATTGCGCGTGGTATAAATAATAACATTTGATCGTCGAATTAAAATCCTAAGGTAACACTCAATGAAAACAAATGGATTTTAGCTTCGTTTAAAGTAGTTTCGTCGCATTGTTGCATGAATGAATAGGCTTATTGTCGAACCAAATTCTCCATTAGGCCTATATCTGCTACTTACGAAATTAAAACTGCATTTTTAAAATTAGGCCTAAAAATGAAACTTAGGCCTAAAATCATGTTACCATGGCAACGTCAAGTTGCTACGAGTCACTGTGGCTTCATCAAAAGCGTCTCTTTCGTCACTTCCCTGCTACCACTGATCTATACATATATGCTACGTTGCGCGTTACGTTGTAACACTGTAACTGTGTGCCTGTAGGCGCACCATGTTGTAAAAATGAATAGGCTTACTCTACAATCCATATCTCCGTTAGCTGCTACTTGCGAAATTAAAACTGCTGGTTAAAATTCGGCCTAAAAGCTGACAATTACGCCTAAAATGTAAAATAGGCCTAAAAACTAACATATTTTTAACCGATGATTGTGATGGCTACTGCTTTTAGATTAGTATAATAGAGATAGCTGTTGCAGTGCATGACAGAGGTGTGCGCCTCAACATTGGAAGTGGAGGAACTGTACAGAAGACCGGTGCGACTAGGCAGTCGCTGTAGCCGCTTGTTTCAACTTAGGGAAGAGTACAAGATAGCGACGACACGGTTTTTGACATCAGATTCAGCGACCAAAAATTAGTTTTAAAAACACATTGTTGCTTTCTTATAGCCAATAAAACAAAGACAGTTTTAACTGAAATAAAATTGAAGGTTTTAGAAGTAAAATATGAAATACGAATTAGATCATCTTTATAGAGGAAAAATAATTTCCGAAAAATGTTGAAATTCCCTGAATTTCAGTATGTTTATCAAATTCCCCGATTTTCCCCTGACTTTTCCAGACTTGATAAATTCCCTGAATTATTTCGGTTTTCCAGGTAGAACGCCACCCTGTATGCCAGACAAGGACCAAGGGTACACGGAGGTTTCTTACGTCGCTTTATCTTACGTCGACGTAGCTTACGTCGATGTAGTGCTTAGAGTGCTTTAACAACCTCCGTGTACCCACCTAAAACTATTTCAAGTCGCTTTATCTCAAACCACCTCGATACGTCGACGTAAGGATTTGAAGCGCTTTAACAACCTACGTGTACCCACCTAAAACCCATTTTGTACGTCGCTCTAAGGATTGCTGCCCTTTGATTGGTTGAAATGAGAGCGTTGAAACGTCACGAAACTAGGATGGCAACCTGTCACTCCGTTAAAAAGAAGTCGAAAGCCAGCTGGCTGAATGGGGACTTGGCAATAAAGAGGGGTTTGCTTGATGGGGGGATTAGATAAACGCGACGCAGGAACCCCCGCTGTCGTTTTAACTCACTCCAACTACAACCTCCGTGTAACCATCTCTCTCCAAAAGCGATGTGAGCTCAAGTCGACGTAAGGTAAAGCGACGTAAGAAACCTCCGTGTACCCTCGGTCTAAGATTGGTAAGCGTGGGTGGAGCCAGCCTTTAATTAAAAGACCTATTGCACACTCAACTTTTGTGTCAAAACTTAATACCCAAAACCAATTCTCAAAACACGGGAATGGCGATTGTGAAACCAGAGAACAATCGACCATTTTCTGGGAATCCCCACCAAAAAAGAACAGGAATCCACGTAATGCATGGGACGAGTAATCCCTCCCGGCTATTGTTAGTATAGGGGCATCAGCAGCATTCCAAAGATGCCGATGTCCGCATAACAACATTCCTTGAATTACTTACAAGTGTCTGTGTTGTCACTCCAACACATTTGAATAAAGCTGCAATAAGTAGCTTCATTAGTTGACTCCCAATAGCACCCGTTACACGCAGTTTGGAATTCCTTGACTGAGCAGACTGTATCAGCACCTTCCGCCATTGTATTCAAGAATATACTGGGACCAGAACACTGTGCTCTTATTCCGTCTACCCATTAATATCGGTACTTTTACACTACTGAAACATTCGGACTGGTGCAAGGATAGGTTTACGCAACGACAATTTTCTCGCTCACTAACGTTTACTTGGTAAATCTGCTAAATCTGCTGGCTGCTTCTCGCCTTTACCGGGGAATGCGGGGTTCGAGTTGTCTATACGTAGTAACCATGGCAACAACGCGGACGCAGATCTTCTCCTCGTGCCTCATGACACTATACGTATACAATGCGTGCAACATGACAGCGTCGATTTATGACAACTAAAAAACAATTTTTAATGCAGTACAAGACGACGGACTGATTTCTGAATGCCGGTATTCGATGATATGTCTTCGATCAATAACCCCGACATGGACGCCATGTTGGCTTTTGAATTCTCGTTGCGAGCAGCTATTTAGTCTACCGTCGTCTGATCGCTGCCAGAAGCTGTTCTTTGAACGAGAATAGCAAATTTTGGAAATAGCTTGAAATGACAACACTGTTGTAGCAATGTTTAAAATTACTGTTGTACTTTGTTTTTATTTATTTATAAACATTTAATTTGTTATGTATTACCGCATTCATTTAGTAGAAACGGAAAAATAATCGTAAATAAATAACGGTTGCTAACAATTAGCGTTCGGTGAGCAAAAAGATCTCGTTGCGTAAACGCGCCCTAAATGGTTGTATAAATTTTGCGTTGTCTATTCGTAACTTAGTGGTTATTATTATGTTATTATTACTATTATTACATCACATTTTATGAAAACTACCGACTAAATATATGACTTCACTCCAAATACAGCAATTATTTGTGAATCAGTTGTTTCATGTAAACATCAGCAAACTGAACACATCGCTATCCTTAGCAAAGTGAACACGTCGCTTTCCTTGGCTAGGTGAACACATGTCCTATTCAGTGACAATAACTGGAGATTTGAAGCACATATTTCGGAATTAGTTGTAAAATTACGTCATCTTATGCCCAGGTGCTACCAACTTAAAGGTACATTCCTCCCGGTTGGCTTTCCTGTATGGATCAGTTTCAACATTACTTCGGACGTATATAAATGTTGCAAAGGCATTCATTTTCCCGTTTTTCCCCTCTCAAGAAACGGGATTGCCACATTCACTCTAACGTATGTAAATGTCGCAAAAGTTATTTTGAGCAGGATGCTGGAAATTAGTCGGAAGGTATGTCATTTTAAGAGTTTACCTAATTTCAAAAGTAAGAAACATTTCTACTATGCCTGGGTTGTTCAGAGTATATTCGTAAAATTTCTTTAATTTTTTTTTAAAACTCCCCTCTCCTAGCCATTCCAACTCAGAGGATGACCATTTTGGGTAAAGTGAACAGTTTATCCTGGTTGCATATTTTTGAAATGGATTTTTTTTACAATGAAATGCCTTGCGTTTGAGGAGTTAGCCTTCTACCAATATCAAACTTTACATATCGCTTATGAATGTCCACAGAATCGGCCGATCATTTTAAATACATCAATTAAATCCGTACTTACAGCTTGAAAACGGTTGAACCCATTGTCTCTCACACTGAGGATAGCAAAACGTTTTGTTTTCACATTGTACATTCATTGAGAAATGAGCAATATGATCCATTGATCCCTAGGAAAAACAATGCTACCATCAAATACATTTAAATAAATGTGGCTCAAGACGTAAAAATAGACCGTTTCAAGAAGACATGTAACGTGGAAACAAGTTTTTTTTCCCCTAGTTACCCAGTGACAACAAATGCTAGCAACCTACGTCAAGTCTAGGTCAGGTGCCTGTTTTGTCAAACATGCAATAAAGTGACGTTTTAAAAAGGCTACAATGACAGTTTTCTGAAGGCTTACAACTGGACAGGATTCAAAGGCAAGTATGATTTACTTGAATCAGAAGGAGTCTGGCCAAACAGAAGGAATGACACGTAAAGGCAATTTAGTTTAAACTGTAAAAATGATGCAGTAATCTGCCGGAATAATTTTAAGAGATTACTAAGAATAGCTAAGCATAGGACATAACTACTTATTTTTAAAGATGGTGGAGTCGGCATTAAAAATGGGCGGTATCCAGTATATTCCACTTTCAGAGGGCAAGAATTGTGCGTCATGGTCGTTTAGAGTTGCATTACTGAAACAGCAGGGACTCTGGATTTTGCTTATGACCGATATAAAGCCTACTGATGGGGAAAATTTAGAGAAATGGAAAATAGCAGACGAAAAAGCATCTGGCCTAATATTACTGGCAGTTGCTAATGCAAAACTTCAAGTACCAAAATTTGAATGAAGCATACAAAAATATTGGAGCATCTTAAAAATACGAACCCTCTAATACATTAAAGTATCTAGCACTAAGAAGACAATTGCATGAATTTCGCAAATCAAATGAAAAGTCTGTTGGTGAATGAGGAAAATGACTGCTGTTTTTGAATGCATAACCAAAACTGGTAATGTCATAGATGATGAAGAAATGATGTCACGTCATATTGGCATTACCGATTATGTATGATGACATCATAGCAAGTCATTGTGCACCTTTATAAAAGCAAGGCAGCCTTAAGCATCAAGATATTGATTGTTTATACGATTACCTATAATGTACAAATCTAAACGAATTGCATTCACAGATAACAGACCTGTTTCCAGAGACAACTTCACTGCTCAAAAACCGCAATCGATGAATCCACAAGTCCAAACTGGGATCTCTTGTTTCCGTTGCGGCGGGTCAGGTCATAAATCTACTTCCTGCAGAATGTCTGCCCCTCCTCCGAATAAATCACGTTGAAATGGTCGAGGACGTTCAAGATAGAGAGAACCCAGAAACAAAATAGAGTTAAGCGTCTGTAAGTAAAGACAATATTTCTTGTTTTACACACACCAAGTATGTCAGTATTGACGCCTATGCAACAAAAGTTAGCACTAAGTCCTGGTTCTCCAGAACTTATGAAATTGCAACAGGAAATGTGCGACTAAGGCAAGCCCAGTATCAATAATACCGAAGGTGCAGTAACTACAGCAGTTAATAGTGTAAATTTGTCAAAGCAAAGAACTTTATTTTTGCCAGAATTTGGGGTTAATTTGTTTTCAGTCAGCCAAGCCATGAAAGCCAGTTTCCAATGACTTTTGTGAAATAATCCGTAAAAAGACTAATCGTCTAGTGGCAACAGCTGAATGTATTACCGGGTTATTCACATTACGAAGCCCAAAATAACGCATTTAGTAAATCTGCCTAAAACAGTAAATATAGACAGTCAGTCTAAAGAAGAAATGTCTCACGCAAAACAAACTTTTTTCAAAATTGCTCAGTGCCAGCAAGTGTGTTCTAAATCTACGTCAGGTCTAGGTCAGGTGTCTGTTTTTCAAACACGGAAAATTCCCAGGCAAATGCAAATAAAAATGTTTCGAACGGAAATGTTTTAAATAAGAATACTTACATTTGGCTCAAAAGGTTTATTCACATCTCAGTAACTACTCTTTCAAAGGTTGCAAACATGCAAGCATTTTGTGGCTTTAACACGATCAGCCATTAAACCTAAATGCTCCGATTGTGTCCAAGGCTCACCAAGACGAGCATTTTAAAACATCAATGTTGATCCAATC
Organism: Lithobius niger; assembly: GCA_023313725.1. Classification (NCBI taxonomy): domain Eukaryota; kingdom Metazoa; phylum Arthropoda; class Chilopoda; order Lithobiomorpha; family Lithobiidae; genus Lithobius; species Lithobius niger. Next base: position 25,735 of record JAHWFP010164015.1, read on the forward strand.
CCGAGTGCTTTAGTATTGTTTACTCGGGTATTGTTGCAGTGTTCCAAACTCCATACTTCACAACTTTGATTGATGGCAAAAGCCATTTCATTCGATTAGCATTCCTTAAGTCGAAAGATCAATTGGTTGAGAAACACACTATAAGGATTACAAATTAAACGCCAAAACAGCCACTAGTTATAAAATAACAATTTTTCAATCTGACCATGGTACCCAGTAAGAGAACTCCCAAATGCAAGATTTTATGCAACAAAATGGCGTTAGGCACCAATTTTCCCCGATGTGCTACCCTTCTTCGAATGCAACAGTGGAATGCCTAATTTGACAATAAAGAGTTTGGTCCGAGCTACATTAATCCAAGCAAAATTACCAACAAAACTATGGGGCAAGTTGGTTAACATTGGCGTCTACATACGTAACCATTACACTAATGGTTCGGTAACAAAACCATTAATTACTCCAAAGCAAAATGGGAAAATACCAAATACAGTAAAGAATTTTAGAGCTATTGGTTTATTTGTGTTTTGTGCTTAAACCACCACTCAAACGTTCCAAGTTGGCTGCTGGGCGCATACTGTACATAATGCTTGGCTGTGATCAACAGTCTAGATCTTGTCGACTATATATGACGTAGAAACAATAACGTAATTCTTAATCGAAACGTAAGAACATTTCAAGAACATGTGCTTGGAGCAACAAAGCTAACCCACAAAGAGCCAGGCCAAGGTGGTTGAGATTCACTCATTTTGATCTTTCATTCAATCCTACGTAGATGTTGAAGACCAGGTTGAGCCAGTTCCTCACATTTTTACTCCAGCTAATGCACAACCGGAAGTCACTCGACAAAGTGGCCAGTCAAGATCCCCTGCAGGTAGACTTTCAAGAAGTCTAGCCCAGAGGGAAGGGATAGTCGTCCCATACATGAACCAGGAGTCCCTGCCAGAAGGAGAGTTGTTCACAACGCTGCATTTACCACAGCTTTTTATAGATGACGATGACTATATTCTGGCGCTCTCTGTTTCTCCAAGGGAACCCAAGATTATATCCAAAGTCTTGACAAATGCTGATGCTAACCAATAGCAAATTGCCATGAATAATATGCACATGAATAATTCAAAACATACGAGCCAATCGCGGAACTTCCAACCATCTTTTCCGGTCTCTGTAGCAGTCCAGAAACGGGACTATATAGATCAGTACTATGTGAACACCGTGTTCCTGAACGGCTACTTGAGAGAGAAAGAATAGATATTTACCAACAACCTGAAGGTCTCTTTGAGCCAGACCAAGAGCACAAATTTTGCCATATTGTCCGTACGGTTAAAACATTCAGACCGCAGAAGAACGGAATGTAGCAATGTCATTTTAATGCCTACATGTTTTTTACATACGCCAAGGGGAAGATGTACGTATATTCATCATTTACGTAGACGACACAGCCGCTATTACTTATAGCCACTAGCTATGGCCGAAATGACGGACCTTCTGAATGCCTCAATGCCAGAAGTTCAGTTGAGAATTATGGGTCGTTAGTTTTTGGTCTCTTTTAGCATCTGATTAATTTGATATTTTGTGTGGTGTATACCTGCCTGGTTGAACGGTTGGGAGGGGGGGGGGGGGGGGGTTGGGGGGGTTAAGAAAAAAAAAAAAGGGGGGGGGGGGGGAGTCTTTTCCTCTAATACCCCCCCCCCCTCTATTACTACCACCACCACTACTTGTTTCGTTAAATAATAAATAAAAAACGTTGCACATGCACGGGTAAAACAGGACATGTTGCTAGCGCATGTTTATTTATTTATTCATGTATTTACAAATCAAACCACTATCAGTTCCCGAAAACAGGAGAAGACAAGCGATCAAAATATATGCATTAATAAACAACACTGAATAAGGAAAGCAAGTACGGAAAAAAAAACCGAGAGTAGCAGAGCATTTATACAAAATTAAACACCCAAACAAGTCGGAGTGCAGCCAAAAACAGCATGCAAACCCCAAAAGGTCATTTCAGCTAGTCATCATAACGGAATACTAGAGCATCTCCAAAAAAGGCAGCAACACAAGAAGATCAATAACAATTTGATCCGGAATGGAGTTCCACAATAAAGTTAATCTATAGGGGAAAGAATTACGTATCATGCTCAAATGAGGGTTTTGGATACGTTGTATTTACATGGACTTGGTAGCACGCGTTGTACGGATAAGGAACACATTGTATATTCTAGGGTCGTCACCATTACATGTTGACATACGCGCGCGGAGCGTGAGATTATATGCGGGGAGGGGAAGGGAAGTTCCTCTAGGTGGGGAGATGGACAGCTACACCTAAATTATTGATCCTCCCTTTTTTTTCCCTTCACTCCTTTCCGCCTTCTTCTCCCTTCCCCCTTTTCATTTTTGTAGTGATCCCTTCACAATTTTTTTCCCTGGATCGTTTCATTTTTATTCCCAACTACGAAACAGTTTTTCGTTGATCGATAACGCGGTTCATGTTTCTCGTGAACCTGATCCTCGAAACTGTTGTATTCTCTGTTTGTTTGCAAAACGCATTATTCAATGTGAAATCCGATGAGGACTAGGCTAGAAATAGTGGTTTGTTGCCGTTCGTTCTTTCCTTTTTGGTATTGTTTATGTAGTGGGGCTGATGGTCTGAACGGTACATGTCCGACTTCCTTATTAAATTAACTCAACTCAACCTGAATCAAAGATACTGTCTTTTCCGCTGTCTGTCTACTGTCTTTTGTACCGTTTCTTTTGTTTGGTAATCTTTTCAGGTCGAAGCTCCGTAGTAAATCAAATTCAAGTTCAAATTCCAATTCGCATACCAAAATCGGGTTATAACAATTGGTTTCTAACAATTTCCGTTAGATTTTTTCTTAAATTCCGGTCCACAATTGTCGTGAACACAATTACACGTCGTAATTTGCAAGACCAATAGCCAGGCTGGCATTGTCGATTCGGACATCGGTATCAAATAAAGCTCCCTGTATAGGTGGTATTTTTTCACAACGCTCAGAAAACAACTCGACCAACTTTGACGGCCAGCATCTTCAGGCTTTGGACCCTTATCCGTTTCACAAATTAGCCGTTTGTTGTCACGAGATGGAGTCACCACCCCTTCAATTACAATTTAGTTGGCGTTCCTGACGCTTATTATTTTTTTATGGGGGGCTTCAAATCGAAGCGTACAGTTGATGACGGTAAGATTGGTGATTGGTACAAAATTTGTGTTTCCTCCCTAAATTTTCTGCGAAGATCTAAAAGATTTTGGTAGCAAATGGAGGTTGCATTTGATTTCTTCCAAACCTGAATGGATATTTATCTATACCAGCACCAGAATGCTCCTGGCTAAACCCTCAATTAGGGGCAAATAGAACACAACAGTGGAGGGGGGGGGGGGGGTTGTAAGGCTAAAATTTCCAACTGAAACCCCATTTTTTTCTTCAACAGTTGAATGTCCATTATTTATATTACTACTAAAAAAGATAAAATTGATTGCCCAAATAAATGGAAAATCGGAAGGGATTATTGAAGTCCACTAATACCTGTCCCAATTAACAATACACAAAATACAGTGACATAAGCAATTATTAAAAATCCATAAGAAAATTATATAAACGTACAATCAAAGCGTTCATCAGAAACGTCTCAGAAACCGGGGGAGTATCTTACCAGACCAGGGGAGTATCGAAGACAAAATATTGGGGGGGGGGGGGGAAGACAAGGTGGG
>JAHWFP010164016.1:0-25849 GCA_023313725.1 Lithobius niger
ACATATTTGCCTTGAAACAACGTGTTTGTCCTAAAACCAAATGTTTTCCCGAAGCAAAATGCTCTCTTTTGAAGCAACATGTTTGCCTTGAAACAATACACTGCCCTTTGAAGCAACGTGTTGACCTTTGAAACAACCTAAACCATGCGCAATGGCTGTTTGCCGTGACGTCACCATGAGTTAGCCAATGACGAACGAGAACAACGGCTGTTTGGCCGTCTGATTGGACTAGCCCAGTCACGTGATATACACGTCACAGCAAACAGCTATGGCGCGTGGTATAATTTGCCTTGCCGTCTCGAATCGTAAACACATATATTAGGCCTAAACTCAACTAGCTTATCGTACTCTCACTTGTTTCTGTTTTTCAATCAAATGCAATACAGCGGACACTTTATTGGAAATGTAATCAGCGACCATAAATTCTACCAAAGTGACGATTTTCTTTAGGCTGTTCAAGAAACGATTTACAATAATACTTTCATAAAGAGCTCACAACTATCAATACTTACACTAAAGCAAAACCATGAAACAACCATAAGGGGTGATATCATACAAAAAACCTCGTAAGGGTAAAGGGATCCATCAAATTTTCCCCATTGAAAGCATAGTGACATCCGAGCCAAAATGGCTGCCACCAAGTTTTCCGTCCCAACCCTGGTCACTCAATCTTAACTAACACCTCGGTGATTATCAGTTTAAAGCTCGAGTGATCACGGTTCGGACCACAAACTTGGTGGCAGCCATTTTGGCTCAGATATCCCTACTTTATACGGCGAAAGCTTGATGGGGCCCTTTACCCTTACGGGGATTTTGTATGATATTACTTTCCATATGCTTTACACAGACAGGCTGGTCCACGAAAATCTGACGCCCCAAGATTTTCCAAGTCCAACTTTTCTAGTTAGCACCCCTCAGAACCAGGAGAGGACAGAAATCGAATCTGCGTCTCAAATCACCAACGCACCCAGTGTCAACGCGTGGAAATCCCAGTTTTCTGAATTCCTGTTTTTAGATAGTCTCTGGGTGTCACAGGTATAACGCCTTTGCCCTCACCCCGTAACTTATACGTTTTATCTTAATATCAGAAAGTTCGTTTTGTAGTGGAACCCCCCCCCCCCCCCCCCCCGTCCCCCTCATCTTGATTTCTTCTACTTGATTCATAGTTCTTATGTGTCACTGGTCATTTTTCCCGATTCCCCCTATTTTTTCGTGCTCAATTTCCTGTTTCTCGGCGATTGCGTGATGCAACAAACGGGGATGATAACAGGGGGAGGGACGTTGGTCCTGTTTCGAGTCCAGTCGCCATTGACACACAACCAGAACGTGTTCTATCTGCTTCCAGCATCCCGGTCTCTTTGGATTATATCTCTGCTCCCGTTTGTTCGTTCGTTGTCAGCATATTCAAGCCCAGAGATGGTTGTTATTCGTGTCGTTTCATTATTCATCCCCAATCTCCTTCTCTCTCCCATTCTTTGTTCCCACTGCTGACCAACCAACCAACCAACCAGTCGTTGGTGCTACATACAGCCTATTTCTCCAGTAATGGGTCTTTCCAGTGATTCCCTTCACACGGCGTTCGTTCGCTGAAGTCACTATGGTCTATTGTGCTTGTTGATCAAGATACGCGTGGTTCGCGCCGAATCCGACCACGGGTGACGTGACGACGTTTCGGACGGGGCATCCATTCTGGTCATATGTCGAATGGCTGGCGTAATGAATTACCGCTGAAGAGGACACTGTGAAAACCGATTGTTAAGAAAGGTGATCATGGATTTTAGATGTCTCTACACAGCTTAGAAAAAAAAACAAAAAAACAACTATATTAACCGTGCAGTGTCTTAGTACACCACTTAATCGAGATGGATACTTGATCATTGTGTTTGATCTAGAGCTGGCGACCATCATTATCAACCAACACTCAGCGCATCCAGCTCTTGGAATAATAATTGGGTCATACGAATAACATTAGGAAAACAAGAAATTGTAACAGCAGAACCATTTGAATATGGCGCTACCCTTGATCCGTGAGTGGGCTGGGGAAGCAGCTGCTGCTGGCTGCATTTTGTGTTGTTTTATTCGTTTTAACGTTGTGAACAGGGCCATAAGGAATGTCTTTGGCAGAAAATTAAATCCTGCATGTTCTGTGCATTTTTCGGGGATTTTTGGGAAGAAAAAAATAAAATGATTCCATGGATAGAAAATTCCCTGTGAGTTTCCACCATCTTTGGTAATTTAGGTAGACACAACATGTATTTTCGATGCAATTTAAACAAACGGGATTTAAATTAATAGTGATAATGAACACTCTTTCAAAAGAGTATACATAAACAGATACTCCACATCAAGCTTTATGGGTGAAAAAAAAAAGGTCTCAGTCGAACACACGTAATAGTTTCCACACGATTTCGAAAATGTTTTTGAATTTTAGCAAGAGGAGCTTTATTCTTTCCTTCCGCGAATCCTTCCGCGTTCCGCCAGTGAGAAAATGTTTGTTTGTTTTTTTTAATTCATTTATTTACCTGTATAATTTACCTGCCCTTTTCGCAAAACGCCCTTTTAGTATAAGAAAAAAAAAGGCCTTTTTTGTGTGCCGACGAAGGCTGGCGGCGCTGCCAGAGAAAGGCCTGAAGAGGCTAAAACAAAAACGCTAGTAAATGGGCTGTACTCCCCCTCCCCTCATGTGCACGCCACAAAATCATATTATTTCTTTCTAGTTCTTCATTCCTGGCAATGCCACAACTCTTGATCGTTTCACACCTTTTCGATTAAGGGGTTTAAGTATTTTTGTTTGTTTCCTTCAGCAATCTTCTTGCCTCTAAAACTTGGGGTATCCAGGCGGTGAAGACCCCCATTTGGTGGGTTTAAATCGCTGTGTAGGGGAAGAAAATGTTGGAACGTGTAACTTGAGAACCGGAAAGGAAGGAAGGGGAGATGAGGGTCACTGAAGGTGCCAACCTGTAGCCATTTTGTCTTGCCCTTTGTTTTGACTTGAAACCAGCAACATTTTTGTGATTTGGTGTCCGTTGCTTAAGTAATTATCCCACCGGTTGACAAGGGGTTTTTGGATTAAACGGGTTGCAGGTGTGATATGAGCGAGATATCTGGCAGGGCCTAAGCAGGGCGGCAATTAGGGGGCAATTAAGGATGCAATGCACCCGGTCCCAGGAAGCAAGGGGGCCCTAAATTCAAACGAGGGGCCCAAATGTTTACACGAAAACTTACTATAAAATAAGCCACAACCTTGAACCAAAGATTGCCTAGATTTTTAGGGCCCTACCTTTTACTCCTTTGCACCCTTCTTTGAAAAAGGCTAGCTGATTCATTGATCGGGCCTCTGTAAGGTAAAGCGTTGTAAACTTGATGCTAGCTAGATCTTGGTGAACAACTTCCCGTATTTTTTTTATTTTTTTAATGAATTATCTTTAAGTCTAAAATTCAGCTGAAGCAACTTAAAAGCTTGTAATACGGAACCAGTTAAGAGTTATAAGTTGCTTCAGCTAGATTTTAAGGCTCGGAGATAATTCGTTTCAGCGAAAACACGTTGTGTTGAGGCAAATAATGTTGATTCAAGGGCATGTATTGTTTTAAGGAAACATGATGCTTTAAAAGAAAACATTTTTCCGTCAGCGGCAAATACGTCATTTCCAGGGTCAAACACGTTGTTGTTTCAAACTTGCGCGTTGCTTCAGAGACAAACCCTTGTGCCGCTTCACTTAAGATGTAATTCGCCTTAAGAAAGGTTTTGTTTCCCCCTTTTTAAGGCGAAGTAGCTGTTACGTGAAGAGACACATGCAAGGTTTGTCTTTGAACCAACGTGTTGGCCCTGCAATGACGTATTTGCTTCTCAAGCAAAATGTTCTCTTTAAACTTAAAGCATCATGTTTCCTTGCAATAATACATTGCATCTGAATCAGCACATTTACCTCAAAACAACGTGATTGTCCGTGGACGAGTTGATGCTGAAGCAAAAGGTCCCCTTTTAAAGTATCATATTTGCCTTGAAACAAGTAAAATAGTAACCTCCGAGTCAATACTGCCTTGATACAGCATGAATGTCTCTGAAACAACATGTTTACATCGGGAAAAAAAAAAGACGTGTGTTTGATTGTGAAGCAGTCTAAGTTTTCTCTGAGGCAATAGGTTGTGTCCCGAGCATAAACTTTGTGCTCCATAACCTTAAAAATAAATATCTCTGTGCATCGAGCTCCGTCACTTATCATTATCAATTTCTTGTTGTGTTTATAGTTTTGTAGACTGGGGTTGTTTGTGGCATTCGCAGTCTTTTGTGTAGGACTTTTATACGTTTTTAGTGATTTTGCGACGTATTTTATTCCATATATATTATTCCGTCTTTGTTCAGGCGCCACATTTTATTAGAATATAAGATTCAGTTGATCTAAGCTGTACATGTATACTAATAAACTAACGCAAAATAAAACATTCAATAATCGTTTCCTCCCCATTTTTGATGAACAGTGTTTTATTTTTAGTGGTTGCAATTAATTTAATGTGCATACTTGTTTTACGGTTGAACACAGCAGTGACGTTTCACGTGGGCTAAACACTATGCAACACTGTGGTATCTGAAACCTTACCACGAAAGGCTAGTCGTGTTTCTTTCCTGTTTTTGTTTTCTAATCTTTTTGTGTCTTATGGTTGAACACAGCCGCAAGGTTTAACGTGGACTTAACACAAGGGTAACGCTGAGGTATATGAAATCATACAGAAAAACCTATTCGTGTTTATTTTGCTTCAGTTAAACATGAAACAAGTTCGGTTTTTCAAAGTCACTTTGAAAGGCGAATTTTCGGCTAGATTATTACTGTATAATTACGGTATAGTCTTCTGTCTTCACCAGGCACAGGGACACAAACAACGTTGACTCAACCTTCATTTAAAAATAATATTTTAGTCGAGTTTTGAGGTTCAGTCGACGTTGTTTGTGCCCTTGTGCCTATAACGAAGGGCGAAGACTAACGTAGTTAAACATTAATAATCTAGCCGGAAAGGCGAATTTTCGGCTAGATTAGTAATGTGTAACACTATACGGTAGTCTTCATCTTAGTCAGGCACAAGGGCAAGGGCCCAAACAACGTCGACTAAACCTTAATTCTCGACTAAAATCATTAAAAAAAAGAAGGTTTAGTCGACGTTGTTTGTGCCCCTGTGCCTATAACGAAAGGCGAAGACTAACGTAGTTAAACATTAGTAATCTAGCCGGAAAGGCGAATTTTCGGCTAGATTAGTAATGTATAACACTATACGGTAGTCTGCAGCTTCGTCAGGCACAAGGGCCCAAACAACGTCGGCTAAACCTCAATTCTCGACTAAAATCATTAAAAAAAAGGAGGTTTAGTCGACGTTGTTTGTGCCCTGTGGTACACTTTGTGAAATTGACAGTTTGGTGTATGCGTAAAAAATGAGTTCGGTTCTGTTTTCTGAAGACGTCGACGACTCACTTAAACGCACAAGAGCAGTTCACACGTTTCTTGTCGACAAATGGAAGCCCTTCTCTGCATCAAAACATGCGAAAAGAACCACCGAAAGTCACCTTTAGAGAGCTGCCAACCGTTTGGCACAGTGTTAGCCCACTGGTACTAAGCGATACACCCAGAGCTGCTTGCTACACACCCCCGGACAAAGACAAGGTGTCCCGAAGAGACGGCGACGGACGCTGGTCGGTCCTCCATCCAGGAGAGGCAATCAGGCAGCAACGGAAAGGTACGGCCCAGCGTGACCATTCGCTCCTCGCGCTCAATTGCTTTCATTTGACCAGAGTAGTAAGAAGACGACCGGGGAGACCTACTCAAGACTTGGCCACCACACCTTCCCAACCCAGCGCCGCACGCCAAAGCCACACTGCTTAGGTCTGCGCCTGCAAACGGCTTGCTGCGGCTTGCCGCACCAACTTGTAACGACCGTCTACTGCCCATTCCAAACCAGTTGGTGGCATTATCCTTGGGAAGTTCACCAACAAATTCTGGTTGTCCGCGGTCAGTTGTCTTAGAAACCACCTTTCCTCCCTTTTGTTCTCGAGTTCCAATCTCCTTCGGTGTCGTCGTCTTGTTGCTGTAGAATTCGACTGTAGTGCACGTGTCTAATATTCGTTCCTCAGTTTGGACACAACTACCTCACTCTTGGACCAGTGGGCTGTGAATTTTTCTTTGTTCTTCTAGATTGCTGTACGTTTAAAAGGCAATGTTGTTGCTAAGTGTGACAGCTGCCTACAGTTTGCAGGTGGCTGTGATGAAGTAGAACAGTCAGTTGAAAAAGAAAAGTACTATATTTGCTACTTCACACCATACTGGTGTAACGGCTTACATGTACGGCAATATGCAACGTGCGGAGCCAACACTCCGTAGTGCACCTTGCCGATAACACGGCTGTTGCGCGCCTCTAACCGGATCTCACCTACTAGTCAGTCACGTGACGTAAAAAAACCTTAGGCAAGATCCATTGTTCTCCACCGGTATATATACCGGCGGCCAGGCACTGGATCGCCAGTTGGTGTTGGGGGTCGAAGCGAAAGGCTGGACCTCTGGAGCTAAACGAGGGCCCGAATAAGCTGCAACCTTAGTCTGTTGCCCAATATGTATTGCCATGTGTGTAGTTCCCTAGCTATACAGTAAGGAGTGAATTAGGATTGAGCCTTGCCTTGAAACTAATCGTCCACTTCCGTAGCAAGTACTTACACTGGCAGTGTTGTGAAAACGAAAAGTTTCAAGTGAGATACTTCAAATAAGTTTCATTTCCATGGAAATTTTCGTGTGGTTTTGAAAAACTTCAAAGCCTTGTTTATTAAACATTCCATGAAAAAAGAAACCGCCTAAGCTATTCAGTTTTATTCATTGCAAGTTAGGTAAAAGTCTTTTGCAGTGAGCAAATAGGAATCTCCCACCCTCTCATCGGATTTCTATTTGCGTCTGTAAAGTTATTTTCTCTTGTTAAAAACTGAAAGTGAATCAGTGTTTTCATCATTCAGCAGTACTGTAGTTATTGAACCTTTATAAAATTACTCAGTAAAACGCATTCAGTAAGCTACACATTGTGAGTAACCACTGAAAACATTCTTTTTTTCTGCTTATTCGCGTGGCAAAATCGCTTGGCAAAATACTTAAAGAAAAAATTCATTCAAATTCTCGACAAGATTCCAATCTGAAAGCTTTAGAATCGCTAGCAGATTAAAAGTTTCTCTCGCTGTCAGGTTCCCCTCATGAATATTACAGGTCCCTCCTGTAACCGAATTGATGGTCTAATTCATCCAGACCTTACTTCTTCTCGATTAGAAAACAAGTGGAAAAGCCGGCAGCGAACCCCAACAGAGCGATCGAGATACCCTATTGAGTCACGCATAAATATCAGTGGACTGCGAGCACGTGTGTAGTTTGAATTTTGTTGTGCCCGGTTGCAGCATGGGACGAAAGCTAACTTTAATAGTCGTCGATTTTTGTGCTCTTGATGAAGAAGTACGGACGTTTTTCCTCGAAAATTCAAGTGTACTAAACATACCTGGTCTTTAGGGGTTGCCAGTGTTAATTTTATTCCACAAGATGTCTCAAACTGTGTCAAACAGTCTCAAAAATGTTGTAGTCTTGTGGAGATGGAAAACTCGAAAGCTGTTGGTCTACATGCCGACGACTATACTTTCTCAGTACTTTACATAAATCACCCTGTATATCGAATCCCCTACACCCGAACAATCCTACGAAAAGAAGAAAAAATTACCTCTGTATTCTCCGGAGGAAGAGGAGATAGCAGCAGGATGTCAACCGCCAGAGGGAGGAGAAGAAGATGCTGGAGAGGAAGAGGAAGGTTTGAAAGATGACGTTAGCAAAAGGTGTGTACATTATTCATGGCCGAACGAGATCCCGGGGCTAGACGCCTTCACCATTGACCCCCTTACGAGCAGTGTCAGCGACACACTGATTTGTGCGTCGCTCAAAGCCATCGCAACCCCCATTTAGCGGGCGTCGAGGGTGAATTGGGGGCCCAGAGAAACGCCGGGCTTAGAGGTCGAAACTAAAGAGCTGTGGTCAGCATCATTGGATGTATAGCCGCCCAACAGAACTGGGTGAACTGCCCCTCGAGTTGTGCCCGAGTAGCGTACGTGGCACGCGCCTGTGTTTGAGTGGTCACCGCGCGGGACATGTATACTGAATGACCTCAACAAAAATGTTGGTCCGTTCGTTCTTCGGAGTGCATCTTGGCATACGAGGACGCGCAGAGCCTATAGAACCCATCAAAGAAGAGTCTAGTTTAGGGTTGGGTTTTTAGCGGGACAGTAGCAATAACGTGGTTTTTACTGTTTATTCTTTTACTGGCTATTAGAATAGAATGGGTGTCAGCCAATGAGCTTATAGCTTTTGAAGTCTCAAGTGGCAGATGTTAAGTGGAAGATACCACCATCAGGACAATTGTTTTTTTTTTTTGCTGCATGAGGGAGGAAACCGGAGAACCCGGAGGAAACCCTCGTGCAACGGGCGGGAAACAACCCGTACATATACACTTATCATCGCCAGGATCGAACCTGGGTCTGCAAAAAGTCAGAGATGTACAACTGGGACCAACACGCCTGTGAAATCTGACGCCCCATCAGTGCTGGCAGCTACCCGTACACCCATTTTTACTGGCTAAAACTGGCAAAAACCAGTAAGCCGCTTCGTACGCTTATTTTCACAGTAAAAGATACCCTTCTGACAATATCTATGCAAATTTTCGACAGTCATTTTTGCATAGATATCGTGAGAAGAATGTCATTCACTGTGAAAATACGCGTATGAAAGGTAAATAAGAATTGAATGCGAATTTTCAAAGTAAACGATGCGACGTTTTCGAGGGGAGCTTTTATAATTTGCCAATATTTGACTATTGTAGGGCACACTTTTTTTTTATTCGACTTCAAGTAGACTTTTGCCATATTTTGGCCAAAAAAACAGTTTTTGCCGGGACGGTAAAAACCTTGGTAAAAACCGGTTTTAACCACTTGTTGGCAAAAAACTTGCCAGTCCTGGCCAAGTTGTTGCCAGAGGTTGATTTGTAACTGTGTCTGTGTGTCTGTCTCGCCTCGGCGATTTCTTTCAAACCAATTAGGGATCAAATTTTGGTGCGCACTTACGGCTAAATGGATGATGCTCAAAAGTTTTCAGCCTTTCCTGAACACGGGAACGTGGAGTGTTCGTAACATATCGCCATGCTAATTCGTCACCAGCAGTCTGACGTGATGAGATATTTGGAAAGTGCTACCAGAATTTCCAGAAAAAAAATGTTACATAGCATACTACAGGAAATTAAAAAAAATGCTATCAAAATGCTACATTTGTAGCAGGGCTAGATGGATGTTGCTCACATTTTCAGCCCTTTCCAAACACGGGAACGTGGAGTTCGTAATACATCGCCATGCTAATTCGTTACCAGCTGTGTGACCTGATGAGATATTTGGAAATTGCTACCAGAATTCCCGAAAAAATGCTACATTGTATATTATAGGAAATTAAAAAAATGCTACCAAAAATTGCTACATTTTTCGTAGATTTTTTTTTATATGCTATGTAGCATTTTTGGGGAGAATTCTGGTAACGTTTTTCAAATAGTTAGTGTCTATGCAGGCTGATGATATACCAGAGTATGCTTTTGTTAACGATATTCATCTTCATTCTGTAAACCTGCAGGTTTAAGGTATGGTTTAACGTCCAGATTTAATGCAAACCTGCAGGTTCAAGGTCAGTGGACAGTGGTTTTGATCCTTGCTTTATCGCATATTGATGAAGTTGTAGAGGGAGAACTTTGTACGATTTTTTCTATAAATGTTTCTCTTTGCGTGAGGCAGCCAAATTATGTTCCCTATTGTCGCTGTTCATGTTCCGTCACCCCCCCCCCTCAACCCCGACTCCCCTCGTCCCTCCCCAACTTATATTACGTGGCTTCATTCAACGGGCTTGTCCAGCCGGTCACTCGATGGTCTGTCAGGCTGGTCATTAGGGGTCACTCGCACTAATGGGCCCCCAACTTAGCAGCTGCACTCCGGGGAGCAGACATAATGGGGAGGGGCTCTTCGCATTTGAGACAATCGTTTCAGAAAGCATGGGGCAGCCGCCATCTTGTCATTCGACAGCTAGTCCGTGTCCGTCCCCAGCATTGTCCCAATAGAGGTCTATATACACCCTTTGGCCGACGTTTCGCGTCGCTAATCGCTGTCAACAGATCCGTTAGCTAGGGTTCAGTGCTGTCTCGATTCGTCCATATTGAATGCTTTTCTTGATGTATTGCAGGAAGCAGCTCACAATAGAACATGTGCGGCGTGGAGTTTGCGACTTAACGTGCTTAGGATGTATGTTTAGGTAGAAAATGTGGCGGGGAGGGGTGAGAGAAAGACGGAAGGAAGGAAATAGTGTTTCGATAGTTTCTGCTATTTCCCTCAGTTCCTTTATTTGGCCATACAGGAGAATTCGACAAAATATGGTGATTCGTGTGTCCCATTCAGCCATGTTATTTCTTTAAAAGAAAAATGAAAACAAGCCAAAAGGCAATAATCATTTCTCGTGTATGATTTTCGCTGTTTGGGTTGTTTTCCTCGTTCCTTTATATAATTTACAGCGATTTATTTATGTGTTATGTGATTATGTGTTAATGACCAAACCGTAAGAAACAACATCGTAACAAAGTAGAGAAAAGCAAAATCGTAAGAAAAAACTGAAAAGCAAAATCAGAAGAAATATAACAGAAAAGCAAAACGTAAGCAACAACGAAAAGCAACATCGTAGCGAAGAACAGAAACGCAACATCGCATGAAATAACAGAAAACCAACAACGTAGAGCAGAAAAGCAACACCGTTATAAAGACCAGAAAAGCCACATCGTAGTAAGAGAGAAGAGCAACACCGTGAAAAATAACAGTAAAGCAACATCGTAAGAAAGAACAGAAAAACAAAGTACTAACAAAGTAGTAAAACAAATCAGAAAAGCCACATCGAAAGAAAAGCAACATCGTACAAGAAAGTAGAGGAAAGCAACAGCGTAAGAAAAAACAGCCTAACGTAGAAGATCAGAAAACCACATCGAAAGAAAAACAACATCGTAAAAAATAATAGAAAAGCAACATCGTAACAAAGAACAGAAAAGCAACATTATAAGTAAGAACAGAAAAACTAAGTAATAACAAAGTAGTAAAAGCTCAGAAAAGCCACATCGGAAGAAAAGCAACATCGTAAAAAATAACAGAAAAGCAACATCGTGAAAAATAACAAATAAGCAACATCGTAAGAAAGAACAGAAAATCAAAGTAGTAACAAAGTAGTAAATGATCAGAAAAAGCCACATCGACAGAAAAGCAACATCATAAAATATAACAGAAAAGCAACATCGTGAAAAATAACAAAAAAAGCAACATCGTGAAAAATAACAAAAAAGCAACATCGTAAGAAAGAACAGAAAAACAAAGTAGTAACAAAGTAGTAAATGATCAGAAAAGCCACATCGAAAGAAAAGCAACATCATAAAATATAACAGAAAAGTAACATCGTGAAAAATAACAAAAAAGCAACATCGTAAGAAAGAACAGAAAAACAATTAGTAAAAGATCAGAAAAGCCACATCGTAAAAAATACTAGAAACGCAACATCGTAAGAAATAACAGAAAAGCAACAGCTAAGAAAGAACAAACAAACAAAAAACAAAGTACTAAAAAAATCACAAAACAGCAATAATGGTCACCCAGTCGTTGAATGAAAATTTATGCAAATCAGCGTAATAATATGTCAAAGCTTCTTGAAAAAACTGTCGCGGCTCAGCACGCAGAGATTTTTATTGGCCCTGCACGCTTAAGGACCGTGAAGGACACTGCAAGCCTTCCAAGTCCTGCAATATCAGTCCAAAATTCACCGAATCGGATCCTTCACCGTACAATCATCATCCTTTTCGACCGCCGCTTATATTATGTGTGGTGGCGTGTCTACGACGATGGGGGGTGCGCCGTGTCTTCGCTAATGATTACATCCTTTCTTCGGTCCTAACTGTTGGGTAATCTTTTCATTCGTGCTCAAGGAGTTGTAATGACCATTGTAGTTCCTCCTCCAGCCTTAGGGGTAATCTTCTGTAATTTATTTGGTTTTTTTTAATGCGGCCTCAAGCTGTAGTTCAATGGCGGTGGTGTGACAGACCCGTTTTTCCCTGTGTACCTTTTACCGCGCAATTACGGGCAAGAGCATTACAATTGGCTTTGGTGTGCCTCAAGACTATTGGTCTAGGATTATCATAAGGTGTAATCACTGATGCTTATAAGGCTCCATTGTGTTGGCTGGCGAATTTTCCGTCACAGCTTGTTTCGTTAAGTCATTATCGCGAGGCCTGATATAATATCACCGTGAGACTTGACGTATGTCTCCACCGTTATTATACGCTTTGAAATCAAAGGGTTTTAAAAGGCAATAAGTTTTTTTTTTTGTTGCCTTTCGTCGAGTGGGAATTCACTCGTTTATGATGCGAATAAAAAATAACCAGTTTTATTGGTCTCATGGCTCTATATAGCTGAATTTATGAGTTCAAGATAACCAGCGATATGACTGGCGGTCGGTACTCTATATTAGCACAGCTGTTCAATCGCTAAAATCACTGTGCATAATAAACGGGACTGACCATAGCAGTTTAGAAGCATTGGTACAATCAAGAATTTATAGGGTCGGGGGAGGAGAATTTGTAACTCTAAAAAGTCACTATTAAAACGTCCTATAGAGCCAGTCCAATTAGTTCCATCAGAGTTTTCAGAGGGCGCCACGTGTTCCATCTGGTAATTTTTGCTCATTTTTCAGCCCAAATCTAAAGTAAACTAAATTACAACTAAGCTAAACTAAATAATAATTCAATACAAGCTAGTTTCATTTAGTTCAGTATAATTTTAGGCTGAAAACTGAGTAGAAATTCCCACATAGAACTCGTGGCGCCCTCTTTAAACTCAGACGGAACTAATTGGAATGAATCTAAGACGTTTCAGAATGGGTTTCGGTCACAAATTCTCCTCCCCAACCCCTATAAATTCTTGGTACAGCCTATACAGTCTGTGACAGAGGCCGTATACGACTTTATTAACAATGGATAGTGAGTGGTGCACAATCTGCGCGTTACTTGTGTTTTCGGGGTGTATGCAGCGTGAGTGGAGCGTTTGCTACAGTGAAATTGTTATGTCATTTGCTTTGTATGGTTGGGGGTGGGGGAGATTGAGGCGTAATGGCGCGTCGACAGCTATAGGTCATTAGCGCCAATCTCAGTCGCACAGTGCAGTGGTCCGGGTTGCCACTGCGCCACACAAAAATTGAAGAACCCTGGACAGTTGGATTACCCAGGCTTTTTTTTAAATATTAATTTTGTTGTTGTAAGGGTGGTCCAGAAGTCCGGAATATAGGAATCGTACGCCTAGGTAGCAGCGTCACTGCATGCTAGTGTGCAAAGCATGGGGATCTTTGAACTAGCTTCTTCATTATTCCGTTTGCTACTCTCAGACACAACTGTGAAGCCAAAGAGTTTTCTTTTTCTTCCAGAAAACAACCCGAATTATCAACCGTAAAGATGGGGGGGGGACTTTATTCCAGTAATTTCCTTGGGGGAGGGGCTTTATTCCACCAAATGGGGAAAAGCAGCTAGTGGAAAATTGGGTTCAAGAGTATACGGTTATTCATTTATGAAGCTCGACACGGAAACTTGACGTTGCTGCCAACGGGATTTTAGGCCTAATTTTCATCTCTTAGGCCTATTTTTTTTTTACCTGCCGTTTTAATTTCGTAAGTAGCAGCTAACGGAGAATTTGGTTCTAGCGTATAAGCCTATTCATCCATACAACATGGCGTCGAGGCTGTTTTAAACGAAAGCCAAAATGTGTGTCGTTAACGAAATCCTTTTGTTTTTACAGTTGCACGTTATTATCCTTAGGGTTAAAATGCGACGATCAAATATTAATTTATTATTTCATTTGGTTACGTTGAGAAAGCCTATCAGCTTTATAAGAAAGCAACGATGATTTAATTAGCCGCGTTTGTTAACTAATTGTTAATTGGTCGCGGAATCGAATGGCGAAAACCGTGTCGACTCATATAATTATCTGGTACCGTTCTGAACAGGCGGGTCTCTTCCGAACTTTTTGTATATTGCTTTTCCATTGGCTGTTGATGTTGCTGGCGCCACTAACGTCACAATGCATCTCGACAGCTTACGAACATATACGCACAATCCAAACCAGACCGGAGCCAGTGACGTTGCACGAAATATTAGCGGGGAAAACGACTTAATGCGCTGGGGAAGGACCAACCCTTCTGTATGTATACACTATCGTTCCACTCGACCTTGGTTCTGAAGGCAAAAAACGCAACGGACGGACGGACAAAGTCGTTGCAATTGTCTTCTCCGCCGTTTCGGCTGTACACAGACGACTGAAACGGATTTTTTTTTTGAGATCCGCTCTTTAATCTTTATATACTCCTGTCTTAAAAAAAGTGTGATAATTCATGAACCTGGTTCAATTCTTAATTAAGAAGTATATAGGCCTAATGCGAGGGCAATAGAAAAGTTATTGCAAACAATCGTGGTTGTTGACATTTTTGGTCTTTTACTATATTGCGAGACCACGAACAATAGCTTCACGTTATTTGCAGACTTAATTGCGCTGGCCTTTCGCAGCAAGGGCATGGCTCCTTTTGGGAAACGCTGGTTCTGCATTAAAAATTACCGCATGTATATTGTAGTTTACGCAGTGGATAGTGACTATTCTTTTACTAACCTGAGGCGGTGACCTACGCGCATCCTGCATTAACCCGTGCAGCCTCCGGAACAACACACGAATTTTTAAGTACAGAGTATTTCTCCGACATTGGCGGAAAAAAAAGAGTACACATTTTTGAAGCCAAGTAAAAGTGAAATGGTGCACAAGATAACAAATCTCTGCATCGCTTCGAAAGGAAATCATCTCCGTTGTCAAGCGTAAAAACAACACTTCCATTCGTCTTGGTAAGAAAGCCAAGTTTCCTAAAAAAAAAAAAAAATAAATAAATAAAAAACGCACACCAACATAAACAAACCTCCATCCTAAATTAATAAATTAAATATACACTTGTAAGTCCTCAGCGTACAGTTCAACGTATTAGGCGTTGAGGTCCTAAAGGTGTATTGTTCAATTGATTTGAGTCACGTGAATCAGACTGGCCAATAGCGTGCCACAAAAACTCCCAAAATACCAATGAAAAAGGGTGACACGCACCTAAGAAATACGTGTCAGACAACGCAGCCGCTATGTTAATCGAAGAGCCAACTAATGTTTACCAAGCCAAAAACACTGCCGTTATTCAGACGCAAATAAAGGGCAAATAAGATCAATAAGAAGCCATTGAACCCTTGGGTAAAAAATGAATGGCTCAGTAAGAATGGCCAGAACGTCATGTTTCTGAGTGTGAATAACTGCATTTTATTTCTTTATCCAATGACTTTTACGACTGGCGTTTTTAGTTGTTAACACACTAGTATAGACTGGGATACCCATCTGCTTAACTAGTCAAGGATTTCCCATACTAATGAACTGTAATTCGTGCCTTTTCGAAGATTACTGTTTTGGAAGCGAGCAGTCATGAGTTAGGCTAATTCGTATTAAGACAGTCCTTGACCTTGTCAAAGAATAATGTTTTGGAAACGAACAGTTATGAGTTAACTCGTATCCGTGACCTTGTCAACGAACACTGTTTTAGAACCAACAGTCATGAATTAACTCGTATTAAGACAGCCCTTGACCTTGTAAAAGATTACTGTTTTGGAAACGAGCAGTTATGAGTTAGGCTAATTCGTATTAAAACAGTCCTTGAAACCTTGTCAAAGAATACTGTTTCGGAAACGAATAGTCATGAGTTAAATTCTCAGTCGTTAGACAGGCCTTGTCAAAGATTGCTATTTTGCAATTGATGAGGTTAATTTGTAGTCGTGAAAGTCCTTGACCTTGTCAAAGATTACTATTTTGCAATTGAGCAGTTATGAGCGTAACTTGTAGTCGTGAAAGTCCTTGACCTTGTCAAAGATTGCTGTTTTGGAAACGAGCAGTTATGAGTTAATGCTCAGTCGTTAAACAGTCAAAGATTACTGTTTTGGAATTAAGCAGTTATGAGGTTAATTCGTAGCCATTAGAGTCCTTGACCTTCTCAAAGATTACTGTTTGTAAACGAGCAGTTATGAGTGAATTCTCAGTCGTTAGACAGTCTTAGTCAAATATTACTATTTTGGAATTGAGCAATATGGCGTTAATTCGTAGTCATTAGAGTCCTTGACCTTGCCAAAGATTACTGTTTTGGAAACAAGCAGTTATAAGTTTATTCTCAGTCGTTAGACAGTCCTTGTCAAAGATTACTATTTTAGAATTGAGCAGTTATGAGGTTAATTTGTATTCGTTAAAGTCCAAAGATTACTATTTTGGAAACAAGCAGTTATGAGTTAATTTTCAGTCGTTAGACAGTCCTTGTCAAATATTACTATTTTGGAATTGAGCAGTTATGAGGTTAATTCGTAGTCGTCAGAGTCCTTGATCTTGTCAAAGTTTACTGTTTTGGAAACAAGTATTTATGATTCGTAGTTGTTAGACGGGCCTTGACATTGTCAAAGATTACTGTTTTGGAAACGAGCAGTAAGGAGTTAATTCGTAGTCGGTAGGCATTCCGTGATCTTGTCAAAGATTACTCTTTTGGAAATGAGCAGTTATGAGTTAATTCATAGTCCTTAGACAAAAATAAAGAAACAGCACTAGAAAAAGTGTTATAGGTAAAGCAATCGTATATATAAACTGCGTAAAAAATTACGATTTAAATCCTGACTTTAGCCCAAATCGGGAAGTGAAGAACACTGCAAATGCTTTTGTCATTTTTTACGAAGGATATAGGCGTTGTTACAATTATGGTGCCGTTATTGAAATCATTATAGCTTCTTTGTCCAGCTGTAATATGCAACCAGAGTAAATTAGAGAACAAGGAACTCGGGCATAAACAACACTTATTAGTTATTTTTAAAATTTCTTTTAAATTGTTTTGTAAAGGCGTTGAAAAATGCCCACAGCTACGTTGGCTGGCAGTTTGATAAATAATTTTTGTTTTAACTCGACTGTGCTAGACTTTTAGAGTTAATAACTTTCTTGCTAACTTTTAGAGTTAGTGACTCATGCCGTGAAAATCTCGCAATGTGCATGAATTGGATTACTCGTTTACTGTAGGTGGCTGTGTGAATTGAATATTCGACATTGGGCTAATGAATTTCATGTAATGTCTTCAAATGTGCAATATCAGACTTCGGCTGCTCTTACTTATAGGCTCCTTTCATTATGCTGAATTGTCACACGGTCCCTAAATTTTACAATGCTATATATCCCATATCACCACACTTTATAGTGCGTGATATTCATGTCGCCACACTAAAGTGTGGTGATGTGGATGCCATGCACAGTAAAGTGGAGTGATGACACATGATGTGACTGTGACGTGAACGACGTAATTTTTACATGATGAAGTTCCCGTGATGTGCAACACGGTAATATTAAGGAAAATTGGAAATAAGCCAGCAGCGAAAATTATACACTAGAAATAAGGTAGTTCAGTAAGCCACCTTTATGCACTTACGCAGGGGTTCAGAATATGCCAGAACGCTAGAAAGAGGTTCGCGGGAAATTTCAAAGAACTGAGGAAATTCACTAAAAAATGGCTTGCCTACATAGTGAAAGGCTGTGGAAATTTGAAAAATCTGTAGGAAAATTTCGTGGTAAATTTTGTCCTGTAAGAATTTTATGCACCCCCCCACTTACGTTTCATCGGAGTGGCATGACCCGGATACTGAACTACGTTATTTCTAGTGTATAATTTTTGCTGCTGGCTTATTTCCAATTTTCCTTAATATTGTTTACAGCGATTTGTATTTGTTTATTTATACAACACGATAATAGACATCAGTCCATTGAATTAAAAAAAAAAGCTGTTCTCCTACACTTTAAAAAAAAAAGAAAATCCCACCCTTAAAACACAAAACACCCACCCGCTCAAATGGTACCGGCCACAAACCTGACTGCATCAATACAAAATTGTGCAAACGTGACGACACAAAGTTTACGTAAACAGCACAGCGATGAAAGTACACTTTCCATTTACAATTTTGTTTTTCTTTTTCGAAACTCAGGGACCGTGCGATAAATTAGTTATACCACCCCTGGCGAACTGTATCGGATTTATGAGCCGATGGGCGATATCCCTTACACGGCCATTTCGCTCGAACTACGTTCGATGGCGTCTTGGCCATCGGCCTCGACGTCATCTTCACGTAATTCACGCTGACTGGCCATGTGCGGGACATCGCCCATCGGGTGATAAATCCGATACAGTTCGCCAGGGATGGTATCTATTTACTTACATAAAAAGAAAGATTACCGTGAAGTCAAGACCAATAACCTTCATTGTCTCGTGGTTTTGGGATCCCTTGTATTTATATATTTATTTATTAGTATTATCATTTTTACCAAAAACTGAAGTCGCTGAAGAAATTCGCAATTTCGTCTCAACATACTTCATAGAATCAACTGTGGAATGCAGCGACGGGGCCATTGCTAGCAATGCGGTGCTAGTTCGAACTTCGTAACATCCAATATAGGAAAACCAAAATTGTCTTGCCTTTATCATGAATGCCGCATTTCACACAGTTTTCACACCGTAAGTACATATTTAGTGGAAATACGTAGCATGATCTGCCAATTTTGTGGACATCTTTCTAAATCACGTGTAAATCCAGCGCAGAAAGTGATATCGGCTAGTTTTTTCTTCTTCTTTAGAACGTAATGGAGCTGTTTAAGGTACGCGCGACTCGCAGCTCAGAGCTATAGATTGAGGACGGTTGTCTTGGAGTTCTCAATGCATCCGACATCTTTCGTATAGTCGCTCATCTCCATATAACCTTTTTGCTTTAAAAATGGCAATGGGCTATTAGACCAATCGCATTCTGAAATTCAATGCTTGAAGAATCATTTCTGCTTTTTTTAGCCCTCTCGAAACTTGCAAATATATAGGCTACAAGGTCTTGAAGGCATTGGCAAGTATAAAGGAAGGAGGGGGTGGGAGGAGAGGTTGCAGTGTGTGTGAAGATACCTGGGCTGAAGTGACAGCTCATTTTGCTGGGAGCGGGGGCGGGGCCTCATCTATCCCGGCGGTCGTTACGCAAGTCTCGCGTGGCGTGCGGCCTTCGCGAGAATCCAAGGTTGGCTGACCACTCGCTCTCTCTCTGTATTAGTCGTACCATGCCTGGAGGAAATATTTTTTTTTTACGTTGGTTTCCCCATTGCCCGAGGCCTTTACAAACCTGTCCGTCGGTCCACCGCTATATACAGACAGACCCATTCGGAGGAGGTCTTTTCTCAAAGTAGGCGTGCCCTCTCAGAGGCCATTAGGGCCAATTAGACAAGTCGCCGCTAATCAAACAGCTTATTTGGCTTGGAAACCCCACAGTTTTGTCTGCAATTATATTTCGGAATATAGTTGTCACGTAGGAGGTATCAGGGAAATGACAGAGAGAAAAGTTGCAGGCCGTGGTTGGCTGCTTGCTTTAAACCCACCTGCCAGTACAACCGGCGGCGAGCAGCTGCTGCTGTTCCCCAAGGCACCCTTCTTGGCACACTGCTATTATGAGTTTGCGCAAACAAAAGGCTACCGTACAGTAACTCCTTCGTTTCGTGTTCGTTCCTCAGCCGCTTTTGTGAGCAGTTGAGAGGAGGGAAGGGGGACCACCCTTAATAATAATTGTTCGCTTACACGGGAAAAGTTTTGTCTTTATTTTGTAATATCCGCCCCGACTCCTTGTAGACGGGTGTTCGAATCTATTTGGCTATTACGAAGGAGGCCTGACCACTTAATTGAAGCTAATCGTGTACTTTGGTGCGCGCGCGCACCTGCGTTTCTTTCGTGAGATTGAAATCTTGAGGCGCCCTAAGTATACATCCTCTCTCATTGGACAGAGAAGATAAACAAATTAAGACATTATAAAGAGAGTTTGGAATGTCTGGGTTGGAGGCATGTAGCTGTCTTTTGTGAATAGAGTATAAACGTTTTTATTTCAAAATTACTTCATGCTTTGATGACGACATGAGAGCATCGTGCAGGTTTAAAAGTAGTCTCTCCTCGCTGATCAAAAGCAGTAAAACGTAAACTAGTTTTGGTGTATTTCAATGCGCTGTTGGTTGGTTAAGCACGCTGCTTTGGACGAGTATGCAGGTAGGGTAATTTATCTTATATAAAGTACCTCCCTGGTGATCAGATCCTATGTGTTGTGTTCGTATTTTTAATCTATAAGGTTCGAACACACATGGAGCCAAATAAATGCTCACTATATTTATTTTACTGCGTACTAACAAACCAAATAACCACTCATGTACGTCTGCTGTGGTTTAATTAGCCAGTTGAAACAAGTGGTAAAATCATTGGTTTCCGATTTAAGTTGAGCTAACTGCGATGCTATTGGCAAAAAAAAAATCATTACTGTTATGTCCTACTTTAAACAGACCAGTTTAATCGCCACCGGTAGTAATTCACTTCGGTAGCCAACATTTTGAGTTAGGGCCGGAAATATGTTCTGCTATGCTAGACCCATCTACCACACACTGTATGGATACTAAGTCATACCCAGCCCCAGTTGACGATCGTGAAAATGGTACTAAGTTCAGGTGCCAAGTCAGGGTGTTTCGTATGTTTGCTGTTCGATGACAACAGCAAAACCTGGAAACATTGCTAACCTATCAGTGGATAATCTGGTAAAATAATCTGGTAGCTAATGTCAGAGAAAAGGTACTAAGGCACGAATTTTAATTTTAGTACAAATTTCCTAACCGATAAGCACAATATTAGGAAGTTTAAATTAGGCCCGTGGTATGTCAGTTGAACACCTAATTTACAAATTTTGATACCGTGTCAATTTTTTCATTTAGACCCCATTTCTTTTTTTGTCTTTTCTCAGTTTGTATCCTGCAAGAGTTGGTACCTTTTTTACATTTGTGGTTCAGTTAGGATCCATGGCCTTTTTAATATTAAAAAAAAATCTTTTCTTGGTTTGTATCCTGCACGACTTGGTACCTTCTTCACATTTTTCACATTCAGAGCCACGGGCACCTCGGCTTTTCCTCCGGCCATCATCCAAAAACTGTCAACACTTCTCATCATTAGGTGTAATTTCTCTGAAGCACCAACCAGGAATGTTTGGGCATCAGAAAGTTGTTTCAGACTCAGCAAAAAAAGCTAATATTGAAGCTGCACTATACACAACATACCTGTTATGAAGATCTAGTGCAAAAGACCGTTCTGATTTTTAAAGACTGAATGTGCTACACTGCACCACTGTATGTACCACCTATACTTTCAAGACAAAGTACTTAACCTTTAACTCTTACTTCTGTCCAGATGTTGTAATTTTGCAACAGTTTTATAAAATATTCCTTCCTTTTCCTATTTTTCTTTCCTTCTTTCTTGCAGTCCGTGTTTGTTCCTGCCTTTGCTTTACATTCTTCCTCAGCAAGATTAGCTCCTCGGAGGATGTCTCGACATTCCTCGCTTCCTCCTGCTGCACGGCTTTTGTCAATATTTACCCACTCGTGAACTTTGGTTGAAGCTGGAAAATATTTAACTTTGCCGTCGTCGTCGTCGTGAATCTCCCGAGCAAATCCCAGTGAATAATAATCTTCCGTGTTCAGTGCAGCGTTAATGACTTAAGAATGTCGACAGCAGCAATACGCAGTTTGAACGTGACCCATAGTGACCTTACGGCACTACGCGCGCAGTATTACGAAGTTTGATATTCGCGATAGGTACTGTTAGCTACATCTGACGTGTTGGATCAAAGGTTTCAGATCGGAGATGTACGCGTGTCTTGTCAGTTATTTGTCAAAGTTCGCGTTCGCGTATAGAAAGGTCTGAAGTGCGCCGTTCGAGCGAACCGGGTTATATGTCACAACGATGTGTTCCATATACGAGCTTAGAAGTTGAAACGTATTACGAATGTGATTAGCGAACCATCAAAGTTTCACGTTGAGTAATCAACGGTTGTCGCTCATTTATTTAACTCTTGCGTTTGGTTGTGTCGAAATCTTTAATGCAACGATGATGATGCCACAACAGGCTTGGTCTTGGGTCTGCCAAGTTGTGCATGAGCATCATCTAAGTCGGGAGATATGTTTGCTAACTGGGTAAATTTCCTACCAAAACAGCGCACATCAAAGGTTGGATGGAAGTTTGGTCGCTCGTTGTCAGTTTGTAAAATTCATTAACGGGGGATCTTGTTAACCGGGCAATAACAAGATACCGGAGATGAAATCTTGCCGGGTATATACGTAACCTTAGCCTGTGCGTTACGCATCCTTAAGCCAAGTTTGTTACCTGGCACCAGAGATCAAAGGTTTGGTAGAGGGTTCCTCATCAATCATTACCCAGGCTGTGGTCGGCGTGGTTCCTGAGCCAGCAATATAATTACCTGGCAGCGTCAGTCGCCGTGTTATTATGCATCATATGGTAACATGTGCATAACTTATGCTTACGCTTGCACCATCTTATACCACTTCTGCATTGTCTTTGTGTTGTGTCTTTGTGACACATTCGTTAAGTTTACTGCCTCGTTCTGAGGGTGATGAAAGGAGAAGTAAATAATTTCACACCCCGTTTGTGTGAAATTGGTAGAAAGGGAACACAGTGTGACGCAAAAATACCTTTTCGAAGTGATTGTAGTGATGAGTGTTGGGCGGTAGCAGAAATTTTTCAGCCGGTGCCGGTGCCAAGCTTAGTACCTCGCTACTCGGTTTTTCTCCGGTATTTATGAATGAGACAGTATATGGTATTATAGTGCTCTGGTGCCAACAGCTGATGTGTAAATAACAAAAAAATTTATTGAAAAACTTGTTTTGCTGATGTAATTTTATTTAATGAGAAAAATCGTTGGTTTTTTCTCCTCTGATTTAAGCTTAATGCATGTTGCACGACACATTTTGTAAAAAAAAAACCATCTTCTAAAATTTGTAGTTAACGTGCTATCCAAGTATAAATGGAAATATAATCAAACGCTGGTTGTAGCATCAAAGTTGTGCAAATTTGGCTCCACTTTTTGTGCATTGTTTGGAATTCTAATTTTACCATTGTAAATCTTTAACTGATTGTTGCACTGCATTGAGTCCTACACCACAAGGACTCAAATGAACTATGGTTATTTAGTGCCTTTTATCATATTAAAACAATACCGGTATTTTAACAATGCACGGTATTTAGTACCGTTTCATTTTTGGTACCGCTGTAACACCGTGAGAACCAGTTTGCCACCAAACACTAGTAGTGATGTTCCTCGAATAACTGTTGTAATAATTCTAGTTTTGGAATAACAAAAGACGCTAACAAACCTGGATTGAGGAACCACATAAAACGAACATTAATTGTGTATGCGGTGAGAATTGAGCCAGTATAGCACAGGCGATAACGGTAAAAAAAAAAAACCTTATATTTCGGTGTCAATTATGGTACCATCTTCAGAGAAGTAAAAAACAAAAATAATAAAAACATTTCTTACATTACGTATCAATGGGCATCTGGCTTCGTTAGTGAAGAGGCGGCGGGTATAAAACATTAAAATACCGTGTAAGAGAAGGCTAAAATACAGCAACTTTTGCAGTGGGCTTAGGAATGTGAGATAAAACATTTAAAATGGGCAAAAAAGTTAAGTGACGTTGATTTCATAGCTGCAGATGCAAAAAATTTAGCCCACTTCGGCATACGTGGCATAAGGTGAATAACGGATAACTTAATGCCATGTGAAATGCGTGAGACCCCCTCCTATGAACGATATTACTTAAGAATTACGCTGTCTTTATTCTAAGCAGCTTAGGACAGTAGCCTATACTTGAAACAAATTAGGTTGCGTGTAAGCATGCTACTAAGAAGTGAACCTTGTGACAAAGGTTAACCTTCGGAAAATACTACCTACACATTGATGCTCATCAAAAAGGGTTGGAGAGGAGAATTTGTAACTCTAAAAAGTCCCTATAGAAACGTGTTAATTCATTCCTATCAGTTCCATCCGATTTTTCAGAGGGCGCCGCGCGTTTCATCTGGTAATGTTTGCTTATTTTTCAACCCAAATCTAAAGTAAATTAAATTAGAACTATAAGCTAAACCAAATGATAATTAAATACAAGCTAGTTTCGTTTAATTTTAGGCTGAAAACTGAGTAGAAATTTCCACGTAAAACTCATGGCGCCCTCTATAAACTTAGACGGAACTGATAGGACTGAATCTAAGACGTTTTAGAAGGGGTCTCAGTCACCAATTCTCCTCCCCAACCCATATTCGTTTGCTTGTGTACACAAATGCAAACCTTGCTATTAAAATGGTGTACTTCGGCCAAAGTATAGAACAGCAGTTCAAAAAAGTCATGTCGTTATTTCGTAACTTTTGCCTCTCGTACTTATTTTGGTAACGTCTCCCTGGGCAACCGCCTATCTCGTGGTTGGCAACATAAACTGTATGAATCGTTCAGTCGAACGTTTTTTTTTCTCCAGCTTTCCAGAACTTCTGTTGACTGTACATTATCTTCGGATGATAACACTGTCTCGATCAGGGGGATTGAGGTCACCCCATGTAGTCTACAGTTGTCGTGTATCAACGGAACAATCGGAAACGTCTGTACGACCAGCCATCCCAATGTAGCCCTCGGGGGACCCTGTCCCTTCGTGTGCAGATTTTTCCCCCGGTCCAAGATCTCTAGTTGGGCGGAACATTTTTTCTGGGTGTTTTCGGGGGTGCCACGGGGATGGGGGCGGATGAGGGGGAGGGGCGGTTGCTTATTGGAAAGGAAGGAATAAACCGGAAGAGAAAAAGGAAACTTGGGATCGCTCACTGGAATAATAGGGACTACGGGGCGTGTGTGTGTGTGTGTGTGAGGGGTGGGGGATGGGAGAAATAGTATGCGGAGGCTGCCTGGAAGCTCGGCCCAAGCGGCAGTAATTGCTTTATAAGCATTGATCCAGCCTGACCTGGAAAAAGCAAAAGAAAACATAATTGAATAACGGTGTTTCTGTTGTGCGGGGGCCAGGCCACAGCACCCTGCAGTGTCCCGGACGACTCGACTCGTGGCTGGTTGGCTGGTTGCTTGGCGCGCGGTTGCCTGTGGCCTTGCCCGGCCTGACTGCCTGCCTTCTAAATTGCCTGTCTCGCTGGGTCAGAATTAGTTAGCGGCACCCAAAACCAGAATTGCATATTTAGGCCTCATTAATCTGTCTTTTTTCTTAATACTGATGTGCAAATTGTACATGTATTATATATATATATATATATATATATATATAGAGAGAGAGAGAGAGAGAGAGAGAGAGAGAGAGAGAGTGAGGCAACTAAAGTGTTACGAGCCGATATCCTGTGAATGGCTAATGATAGAAATGCAATGATAGGTGTGATGGGGACGTTTACACGAGATAAAAGGAATTACCTTGAATTGATATTTCAAGGTCATCCTTGTGCTATCTTCCAAACGAGATGCGATACGGCAAAAAAAGTAAATTAGAAAGTTGGACGCTAGGAGAGAATATGACCAACAACAAAAAAAAAAACAGATTCAAAATCGGATAATAAATAAAATAGTTACGATGAGGTTTAAAAGCTAACTCTGAACATGCTGACTGCACTGTAGTGAAGCCTATTATTCTCCGATTTTGAACCTGTTTTTTTTTTTTGTCATATTGTCTCCTTGCGTCCAACTTTCAAATTTACTTTTTTGACGTATCGTATCTCGTTTGCAAGATAGCACGAGAATGACCTTGAAATATCAAGGAAGATAGCACGAG
>JAHWFP010164082.1:0-10583 GCA_023313725.1 Lithobius niger
CCCCCCCCCCCCATATGCCCCTTCAGACGAACATAATGGGTTTGATACTACACCATTGCATACCAACTAAACCGCTGTGAACGTGTACCAAATTGTGTCTTGATGTGTTTCCGCGTCTCTGATGTTTTTGTCATTGTTGCATTAACAATGCAAACTTTCACACCCTGTATCTCGGGAACAGTTCATTTGCGGACATGGGTTTATTTGCAAAGTTCCTTGTTTCCTTGTCCCGTGTAACCACCTAAAGTTTGTCAGTATATGTCCGGGACACCCTGTATATGCATCTTGTCTACGATGTCAAAAATCCACATCTGTGATGTTAAAAAGTATCCTTGGAACACGCCTCATCTGTGTGGTCACCTTACCTACTAAGCGATATTGATTGCATTGAGTCTGTTCAACGCAAATTTACCAAGGGAATTCCAGGTTTTTTCTCCCTTAATCATCTTGATCGACTAGAGAGGACTGGTCTGGAGCTCTTCGAACCAAGAAGACTGAGGTATGATCTTATCTTAACCTATAAAATCTTACACGGCCTCATTCAAGTGGACGTTCCGTTCTTCGACAGGGTTCAAAATCTTCATGGTACACGCGGGCACCCGTGAAAACTGGCTGTACAGAGTTCACGTCTGGACTGTAGTAGGAAAAACTTTTTCTCGGTTCGGGTCGTCCCAATTTGGAATGCCCTTAGTTCTGCTACGGTGTGTATGGAAACTGAGTCTGGTTTTCGTCGAAAGCTCTTAACTGAGTCGCTTACAAAATTCTTAAAAAGGTTGTAACATTGGTGCGGTGTCAGTGGCTCACACCCTTCCATCCACCATCAATGTTCAGTGTGGAAAAGTGTTTTTATTATTATTTATTATTATAACGCATTCTTAACTTTATTTCAGTTCTGTAATTTTATTAATTTCGTTGTTTCAGGCTGGCTGCTACTTGTTCAAAGTATGTATTTCGTATTCCCTCAGTATTGAAATCCGTCCAATTCGACTTTCCTCAACACTCGACCTTTCATGATCCCAGTATAAAAGAGATAATAATAAGAGCTTTCTCTAATATAAGTTCCGCAACACCATTGCCAAGATTTCCCAGATGGCAGGAGAATGTCTGCAGCTTGCCAACGACCGCCCATAATTAAAAGAAACATCATGTAAATTTGACCAACTGTTTTGAGAGAGAGAGGCGAGGTTGTTAGGGGTGGGGGGTAAGCAGAGAAGATAAGTGTCTTGACGTTTTGCATTCACTGTTGCATGATTGATGGCGTTTTAGTCCCGGGGGATCGGCAACGATTCCGGCTGTGCGTTCCGGTCGATTGGGGCACTGTTTGATTAACGACGATTGATCGTTGAGAGATGTTCCTCCAGTCGAGCCCCCAGGCAAAGGTGAGGCAAGCCGGATGCTTCAACATCATTAGCCTACCTCCGTCCGTCCGGTCAGGCGAGGCAAATGTTTTTATAGATGTTTGCCCTCAATGCAAAGAGATCTATACGCTTTTAACACAGCCGGTGGAAAACCTAATTGCTTACCTAATAGCCGAGCTCATTGGGATTGCCTTAAGGTATTTCCCCGACGAATTTTTAACAAAATCAATCTTCTGTAACAAAATTTCTTTGTTCTGGTTATACTTCGATTTTTTTTTTCTCACTACGCAAGGTCTTCCTCTTACCACATCAATTTACTACAGCTTTAACCTTGCTACAAGTTTAGGAATTCGTAACACCTTTGTAAAATATGAAACAAACCACTACTTACTTGATATTTGTATACTGTAAACGGATTGGTGCCATTTTTTTTTTAAATTTCATAGTGAGTAGCATTACGAAGTCTTTTTCACAATTGTAGTTCGCATTAATAACCATTTACAGCTAAGCAAAAACTTTGAATTCGAAAATTTCATTAGTTTATGCACAATGATAATAAAACCTTACTAAGGATTTATTAGTTTTCAATTAATGTTACTACACTTTAGAAATGAGAAGAAAAAAACCAGTTTGAATCTTTCCAGCATGAAAATGACAAGGGTTTGGTTACTCAAAATTGAAGTAATTGACGCTTTGTTTGATAAGGAACCGTGGTATTATAAATTCCAACCTGATATACTATAACAAGGCTAAACCATGCGCAATGGCTGTTTGCCGTGATGTCACCATGAGTTAGCCAATGACGAACGAGAACAACGGCTGTTTGGCCGTCTGATTGGACTAGCCCAGTCACGTGATATGCACGTCACACCAAACAGCCATGGCGTGTGGTATAATGCCTTGGCAAATTAATGTGATGTGAGGAAGATACACCATAAATCCAAATGTGCAATTGGCGCTCTTTATAACAACTTTATGATTGTGCACACAATTCATCATAAAATCCGTACGTCTAGATAATTCTCGTGAAAATGTTGCAAAACACTACCAGCAACAGTAAAAAAATACTAAGAACACGTCTGAACTAACAATGCAATCGCTGTTTATTTATCCTTTGTGTAGTTTCAAGCGTAAAAGTCGGGGTACGGGTGCGATCATGTTCACGTTTTACTGAAAAGCTGAAACCGCTATCATCATTCCAGGGTCAACCAAAGAAAGTCCTGCTTGTGTGGTGACAGCAATCGATTTAGCTTGCAAACGACAACTAAATAGTGTACTATTTTATGTAAATTCATAATATAAAAAGTAAAAGCAGCCGTTAAATCTCATGACTTGAAGAGGAAGTGATATAAAACTATGCCAAACTAAACATTTTCGCTTTTAAGAGCAGTTCTAGCACAGCCAAAATGGGTGTTACCAAGTTTGGGATTTCAACATGTATGAGTGTACATGAAGTACAATAACTGGCGAACTGATTCAACGTCTACCAGATATTGACCAAACCAGAAGAATCGGTCGTCTCTCTGTTTTGTAGCCAGTATACTCAAATACAAGTGGCTACAGTGACTGCCTAGTCGCACCGGTCTTCTGTACAATTCCTGCACTTCCAATGTTGAACGTCTGTCTAACCACCTAAAACCACTTTCAACTCTCTTTATCTCAAACCACTCCGTTACTTCGATGTAAGGACTTGAAGTGCTTAATAACCTACGTGTACCCACCTAAAACCCATTTAAAACGAATGCACGTAAACGTCACGAAGCTAGGGGAACCTGTTACTTCCTTAAAACGAAGTCGAAAGCCCAGCTAACTGAATGGGACATAGGTCTAAAGAGCGGTTTGGTTGATGCGGGATTAGATAAACGCAATGCTTCACCGACTTATCAGAAACTACCGTGTACCCATTGTCGTTTTAACTCATTCTAACGTGAATGTCCGTGTAACCAATACCTCTCTCCTAAAGCGACGTGACTTTAAGTCTACGTAAGGTAAAGCGACATAGGAAACCTCCATGTACCCTCGGTCATGAGCGCCGCCGCCGACTAGTGGTAGCATGTTTTTTTTTAAGTGTTATCCAATCTAATATGGCTACAGTCCTGATTGCAGTTTCCATTATTGATGGATAAGGTAGGTAAAGCAAAGAATTCAGTGCAACCGGGAAAAAAAAGGAATTGTTGTATAGATTTCAAATATAAGACAGGAAATGCGCCGAGTTATTTTTTTAGTTGAAGGAGGTCGGCGCTGGTTGATAGCATTCGTTTCAGAAATTTTACATCCTTTTTTTCTCGAAATCACTACTCTAAAGATTAAATCTATGTTGCACCTTAATCCGTTTGGGTTTGGCCGAGATAGACACTTTTAGCCCGCACTAGAAGCAATGCTAAAAGCAAAATTACAATTAACTCAGTGTATCAATACGTAGCCCGTACCAAATTAACATTAATTATTACGTGGCAATAAATTTACAACTTAGAATTTGGATAATGAAAAACAAATCTCAAAGTATTACTCTGCTTCCTGTTTTTGTATTTCAATCTTGCAGTTTTGGGTTTTAACATTCGTTTCCACGCGGTTGCTTCACAGCTGAAATATTCACTGGTCACTGTTACATCATCGGAAGCCTGCTGCCTGGGAGGTCCATTTGTCAAACTGTCTATCAAAATATTATCTCTGCTCTGCTGTACTGGACGCTCTCAAGTTCATCCAACGTGAGGAGTTTGAAGGGGCTGGCGAATGGGTTGGAATGCGGATGGTGATGCAAGTACTGCCGGAGTAGTTTAGGCTTTTGTCAAATGTTCACATTGTATTAATTAGATTAGAACTTCTTAGTTGAAATAATGGTAATCATTTAACTTTCCTTCAACTCTTCTTAACTGTTTGCAAGTTTGCATACTTACGAATTCACCTGGATTGACAATCGAACTATCAAGGAGTCAACTAATAATATTTCAAAACCGTCAACTACAGGAAGAATTCAGCTGAAATGACTGGACGCAAATGTAATGCTGGGAATAAACATAACCATTTACCTCAAAGAGCGTTTTTCTAAGCACTTTTGTAAACTCGAATTATTTGGGAAAATAATCTTGGAGCAAGACAGACATAAAGTATGAATGCTGATCTGCACTGTACCTACAAGCCCATTTCTTTTTTGTACCTCTTTGCAGAATGCAAGATGTACCACATTGATTGATTTATTGATTGATTTATCAACTCCTTGGCTTAGCTGAGTGCATTTGGACAGAATAGAACCCCAGAAGTGTTGGTGTGTATATATATATCCACTGTGGTGTCGAAAGATCCTAAGCATTTCCTAGCAAAATCAACTCTGTGTGACAATAAAACCTTTCAGTCCACGTCAACAGTAAATCACTCTGGAGCCAACACATGCAGCATATGTAACAAGCAACAGGATGTCGGTCAAGTTATCCTTTTATTTTAATGCTGCAATAATAATGTAATAAGTTGAGATGCAGCAAATCGTTGTTTCTACTGTCGGACTACTCCATATGTGGATTAATGGATTAAACCTGAAACCTATCAAGACACATGCTATAAATTATTGACCAGCAAAACAACAATCATAAATTATATTCCGTCCTAAACTATGTTCGTTGGTATTAATTGCCTGCCTCTACATTCCAAATAAGTCTGCCTCTTTTCAA
The DNA here is from genome assembly GCA_023313725.1 of Lithobius niger. Taxonomy (NCBI): domain Eukaryota; kingdom Metazoa; phylum Arthropoda; class Chilopoda; order Lithobiomorpha; family Lithobiidae; genus Lithobius; species Lithobius niger. Next base: position 5,024 of record JAHWFP010164082.1, read on the forward strand.
ATTAATAAACGTAATTGAATTGCGAGAGGAGTTGCTTCTAGGCATTACACAAACAGAAAGAACATTTCATAATAAATTGAATTAATTTTACGTTCACTCAACGACAATTTATAGAACGATATTGAGTTTGGACTGTCCCATCTTTACTCCTGCAGGTTTGTGTTTAGTATGAAACTATGGAATTTTTCTAAAACACTTGTATGGTCTCTTTTTCGATGCACCATTTGCTGAAAGAAACATTGCACGGCAATGCAGAGATTTTAAATTGGACGTGCCACGGACACAATGCAAATTTTTCAGGGTCAATTCTGGAAGATGACCGAAGGAAACAGACAATGCTTAAGAAACTTTATGAAATGATGTTCTAAAAGAAAGCATTATATGGATCATACTTATTATTCAACACTTGAACAGTTTATAATTCTCGCAGTTAGCTCCAATTTTAAATTTCGAAACTAATTAATGCTTGTAAAACAAACCTTTTCTTTTTATTTATTTATTTTTTCTTCCCCTTGTTATAAAGATTTATAATAAACTGTTATGCTTGAATCCTGTTACGTATGTTATGCACATAATTGCATGAATACGTGTTACTCATATAATTACGTATTGCGTGAATTTGTTCTACATGCAAATAATATCACATTGAGTTGCATGATATGGTATATTTTTGTAATCCTGCAAAAAAAAAAGGAGGGAAGGATAGTTTTGGCTTTTCCCATATACCGTACTGCATGATATTGAGGCATGAAATTGTTTTGTTATGGGTTGTCTTTTAGCCTGTTTCAACATGAACTGCTTGTTATTTACTTGGATGTTATTGTCGTTATTTTTTCTAACAGATTTGCTCCTGGGTTATATTTCCCTTGTTGTTATTTAACGTACTTTTTTTTCAAATTTTCTATCATGTAATGCCATAAAAGGCAGTTCGACACGTATAATAAAGTTAAAAGTTAATTCTACAATAATCCTGAGGTGGACTAGTTAAAATCAACAAACACTACAGGAAGTGTTGGTGCATATCGAACAAAACAAAAATTAACTAATAACTTATTTCTACTCCCTATAGAGTAAATGTAAAAAGCAATAAAATGGTAGTACGCTAAGTAAACCATCTTCACGTTTCGTTCGAGCGACATGATTCAGATTTCGAGCCAGCGAACCGGCCCTTCTCCAAATAATTTCTGTGTGGCCATGATCGGTCTAGCCAATCACTCTTCCAGTGACAGTAAAGGTTGTATGGCAGTGATTTGTCAAAGGCCTGGTTCACCAGTCGAATCCAATGTTATGTTCCTCCATGAAATGGAAGTGCATAAATGTGGTTACACTGCATTACTTGTGTATTGTCACTTTTGGCTAATTTCCCAATCACCTTCGTATTACTCACAACAATATATGTGAATTCACTTAATGTTCCTACGTCTGCATCTGTGATAAAATGTTATGCCAATCTCTTGGGCTGTTTATTTGTATAAAGCTGTAGTCTGCAGTGTCTTGTCTGCGATACCCTAGTCAAATCTTTTTTTTGTACATTTATGCAGCTAATATCAAAATTTATTTGACTGAGCTTCTTAAACTTAAGCCTTATTCCCATACTAGTGCACCTTCTCAGTAGAAAGAGCGAAGTTTTACTACGATACTCTAGAACCTCTGAAGTGGTATGCACGCCAGATCAAACAGGTAAGCAGTCATCTACTTACAGTTCATTCAAATTGTATGTAAATACAGAAATAGTATTTCTAACACTAAAATGCAGCCACATTTTCTTGGTCTTAGTCTTAATATATACAGGAATTAATGGAAATGTATATCACACGAAGGAACAAGTCCTACACAACAAACTGATAAAGAGAATTCATGTATAAACATGCGTCTGGAAATGCCTTCTATCCGAGATACATGATCCAAGTTAATCGCAACCTTACACGTAATCAACATATGAATGTATCGGCAGCCCCTCCATGCAAAGCCATTGAACTTAGTTCTAATCAGAGCTTTCTGGTTAATTATAGGACTGTTATAAGCATACCAGATCGCAAAGTCGAAGCTGATTTCTTCTACAATATTTTTGTTACCACACCTTTTTAAAAGTACATATTACGATAATGATTTTGAGGTTTCGGTGCAACAGAACCACTGAAGAGGAGGGACAGAGGATGAGAGCTTATTTCCTGCCTCTAATTAATAATGAGAGTCCTGAATAGAACTAACAAATGAATTGTGCAGGAAATCTGCACAATAATTCACATGTTGTTGTGCAGACTTGGAAGGAATGGGAGTTTCAGTAGGACAGTGAGGAAATGTTTGATCCGTACCAGCGTGCTCAATGGTGAAGATTTGACAGAACAGACTGAACTGAAGAAGAGCCTAACTCATGGCCACTTACGGTCCGGCACTTACTTGTTGATTGTCGCCATCTTGATGGTGTTCGTCGTCGGTTCCATTTTCCGCATGACATTGCGCGTCAGTTGGGCGATAAGTCTGTCTTCCTGTCCGGTGTATTTCAATTTTTGCAGGAGGTACAGATGTATGACAAGATTTAGATTAGGGGTTTGAATAACATCTCTGTAATGTGTGGTGCAGTGGCAACCCGGACCACTGCACTGTGACTGAGGTTGGCGCTAATGACCAAGTTGTCGACGCGCCATTAAGCCTCAATTCCCCCCCTAACTCATGTTGCACTGGTGTTGTTAGTTTTATCTAATATCATAGAAGGTAGCACGCCTGCCATGATATAATGGGCGACTTTATCAATATCTAAATGAAAAAAGCTATACAACATTTATGTAAGGCTATACATTCGGCCCCAACCATCCACCATATGGCGAAGAGACTGTGAACTGCTTCCTCCAGGATGAGGTTAGCTCAGTTATACAGGCCATGGCTGTAAAATGGAACACTTCCGGTCTCATGTTGATTTAACTGGCCCATTAGCCCCTCCTCTCCATTTGTGACATACTTTCCATTTCACCGTGTATTTCTTAGGCATGTTGACAACAAAAACAAAACATAAAAGTAAGAAAGAACGAAACGGTTTGCATTTACCTGACTGGTTTGTGACGATATGTTTTCTTTGACGGCAGCAGACACAAGCAAGGCCAACAACGAAGACAACAAGTAAGATGCCCATTACAGATCCCAGGATACTCCAGCTGTAGTAGAAGGGGGAGCCAGAGGAGCCATCATCCAAGCCCAGAGGAGACAATGTGCCTATCAAAACAATATCATTAGTGAATTGTTGTGCTGAGAGACCACACACCGTTAAAAATCTCCACAAAATTATGGCACAAATAATGGGTAATTCTTTGTAAACGTAAAAGTATAAGGAGAAGTTCTACGACGAAAATAACCTGAGTGAGGAATTTCGGATTTGTGCACTAATGTCCACATATGCCCTCTATCATCACGTATGACATGCACCTGTACACTGTTAAGAAATGTCTGTTAAATTGCAAGGCAAGGAACCGGTAATTTGTTTCCAGTTCTTTTAACCGTAATCTCCGGATGAATTGTACAGCCCAACGATTAGAAATATGAACACGTGCTTCATAAGAATTGGCAGAGGGCATATGACACCTTAGTGCACAAAGCCAATATTCCTCATTCTGACCAATTTTCGGCTTGAAACTACGACTGCACTTACAGTTAAAAGAATATGAAACAAATTACCAGTTGTTTCAACCGTCATTTTATGAATTAAGGTGTACAATGCATTCGAAGATTATGGAGAGGATGGATATAAATAAATTTAACGAATATGAGACATTGGTGTTTGGATTTTAAAATGGTGGAGTATGAATAAAAGCCAGTGAATAGTCGCGGGCGAATTTAAGAGTAACACTGTCTCTCTCTCTGTCTCTCTTTCTAACTCTCTCGCTCTCTCCCACCCCTCCCTCCATCCCCATCTCCCGTCTTTCTCTCTTAAAAACGTGCTTCATCTGACTTAAACAAATAATTGAATGTATTACTCAACATATAAAAAAAATCTCTATGTTACATTTTATGGATGTAGTGGCGGGGAGGGAAGGTGAGCAGATTATACATCCGACGAGCCATCAATAGCTGCTACTCTGGAGTCTCCTTATTTCTCCAGAACTTTCTCTCTTTGTTATAAAAATCCCATTGCTTTCCATTTTTATTTCATTTGGTTTTTTTTTTCAGAAAGGCTGAATGTGTAAGTCAGCTAACTTTCTGACTGAACCAATTATCTCACGGTGTTACCGCCAGAGATTGAGTTGTGATGGAGTACAGAAAATCAAGAATGAAAATACTCCTGTATTTGTCAGAAATCACAGAGAGTGGCAGTGAGACGATCTCGTTTGCTTATCAAGAAAAATTGTAAAACTAACGAACAAGCATATTAGGCATTTATATCAGGTGAATTATTCAACTGCTACAGTGATTACTTTGGAAACAAATATCAAATATGACATAAGCCAGATGAAAGTAAATATTGCATAACAGAAAAGTAACATGAATAAACGATTACACATCTAGCACGAAAAACGAGTCCACCCAAGCCAAAACTAATCCGGATTTCTGACTTTCAAGATCGGTGTTGTGATCAGCGGTCATGATGCCAGGCAGTCACAGAAATCACATTAGCAGGTTAAAGATGGCTAGTCTGATCTCCAGACTGGAAAGTTCGTGACCGAACTGCAGATCAAGGTATGTGTGACTGATTACAGCCTTTTTCAGCAACCACAGTATCTATTTTGGATAACCTGAACTCATTCTCGACCCTTACTATACTTTATTCCACATTATGTTTTCAGAAAACTGACTGTATGACGCCACGTTCTCTTCCACTACGAGTGCAAAAAATCGGTAAACATCCCATTCGTAAACTCTAACAGTAATTTTGTTGAGTCTACAAGTGTGATATCCACATGTTTTTGCACTTCTAGTGCAAGGAACGAGTCGTCATCCAGTCAGTTTTCTGAAAACATAATGTGGAACAAACTATATGAACAGAGGACCAGTTTGTATTCCCCAGTTTTCTCCTCTCATTATTACTAAATTTCTTTCCGTTTCGGAAGCGTTGGTAAGGTTCTCGATTAAGCCTATTTACGTGCACTTGCATGGTCTGTTCCAAATGTCGTAAGGCTCAAAGAATATTAATAATAATAAATTGTCTTAGTTGCCACTAGGGAAGCCCCCCCCCCCTCGTATATGGCCAGCTTTACAGAGCATTGTTATGGTCTCCTGTTTGCATGAAAATACTGTGACATCACTACATCTGCCAATTTTTGAAGGTCCTTACAAAGTAACACCACCGTGACAGTCTTCCATCGCCCAGTCGCCCAAGCTTCTGGGATTCCCACTGTGGACTTCAATAGAATAAAGATTATCGAGATTCCCACTACGGACTTCAATAAAATAAAGATTATCGTGATTCCCACTACGGACTTCAATAGAATAAAGATAATCGAGCTTCCCACTACGGATTTCAATAAAATAAAGATTATCGAGATTCCCTCTATGGACTTCAATAAAATAAAGATTATCGTGACTCCCACTACGGACTTCAATAAAATAAAGATTATCGAGATTCCCACTA
>JAHWFP010164082.1:10593-32437 GCA_023313725.1 Lithobius niger
ACGGACTTCAATAAAATAAAGATTATCGAGATTCCCACTACGGACTTTAATAAAATAAAGATTATCGAGATTCCCACTACGGACATACACAAACTTACGAACAAATAAAAAAAAACTATGATCTTATGTATGTAAGCAAAAGCTCTTTATTGTTAAATCAATACCTCTTACCTTGAAAAAAAGGGTTAATTTAAGTGATTTATTTTTACCACAACCTTCATATAAAAAATTGAGATTTTTTAGACACCCCTTTTTAGAGCTACTGTTTGAAAATCTTTCGAATTTCAGTTCTGCTTCAACTCTTTGATGGTTATACTTTTGGCTTTTAAAGCTCTAAAATGAGATCGACTCACCTCCTCCGGGGGTACGGGTGGCGAAGTGGTATTCTGCAACAGTCGATCCAGCATTGTTGTGGGCCGTAACACGTAAAGAATGCCACGTGGCAGGGGTCAAGTCAGGAATGACAAATTCCCTTTGCTCCTGCAGAAGATTGTTGGACACCAACTTCCAGTCGATTTGCGCCAGCATTTTGTATTGAACGACGAAGTAGAGGATGGGACAGCCACCCGACGACCACGTGTTTAGAAACAATGTCGCAGATGTTGCCTCAGTCCTCAAGAATTTGCCTTCGTCAGGTTGGTTAGGTGCTGGATATGTAAGATGGAAGAATTATTCGTCTTTAACGGGTTTTAATATAGTACCATTCAAATTTTTCTAATTGTTAGCCATCATTAAATACATATACATATACCGGATGTCCCAAAAGTCAGGGGTCACCCGGGTGATATACCTAAGTGATATACTGGGTGATCAAGTTCATGCTGATATACTGGAGATTTTTAGCTTTGTTTCATGCTGTTCGATACCATCAGCATGAACAAAGATAAAATTCCCCGGTATATACTTCACATAAGTAAATCCTGATCTGTCATTATTTATGTAATACCTAATAAAATGTATGATCAACATAACGTATCAATAACATACGCTAGTTTTCTGATTTGGATCACTGCATGCAAAGGGCGAAATGACTTCACTTGAGATATCTCAGCATAAAAACAAAAAGTAAGGATTATTTTTTTAAACATTGACAGTTTCATTTCAATCGGATTGTTTTGATTTAGGTCGAATATAATGATAGTAGTTATTTCGATGCAGTAATTCAACAGTTGTGGAAACCAAAATAGCTGCTGATTTAGATTTATAATTTTGCACATCTTCAACACTTTATTCTGCGAAACACATTCTGGCTGACATTCAGTAACGAAACATGCAAACACTTTAAGAAAACACCTTTAATTCTCGACAATTCCGTTTATCTGTCTTTTTCGAAAGGAGCCTTTTCCTCTGTGATTATTTAAAATCCGTTATATTACTAAACTTCCCAATAATGCACATGGCTTCGTCTTTGTTAACTATTGTTTTGCAACACAACAACAAAAAACTAAAACCCGTGTTTTGCCAAAACAATAATTTTAACATTGCTTCTGACGCAAATGCAGGATCGCATGCATTCTTTAAGAGTACAAAAATCTAATTACCTAACATTTTTTTCGTATTAAAAAAATCACAGAGTTTGAAAAACACTTCTGAAAAATGCACTCCTTGAGGTTGGCGCTAATGACCTAGGTGTTGGCATGCCATTAAGCATCAATCACCGCTTTCGTTTATTGTTCTTATGTATAAAAACTGATGTACACTTCCAGATTAAAAAAAAAATACAAGAAAGGCCAACTTGATGACCATTATGTTCAAGAAGTATATATTTAAACTATTTTGACAAATAACTAGCCTGTTCTTTTAACTGGATGAGAGAAAAAATGCAGTCTGTCAGTCTAAAGAGCAAGGATTACTGAATTTTTTGGGGGTATCCAGCAATCAAGGTAATATATCACATTGTTATACTTTTCTTTTTATTTAAATCAAACAACCTCGTTACGTTTTCGGTTTTAAAATAGTATGCAACCGATATAAAGTTTGGAACTTGACGAATTTCCCTCTGAAAAAAATTAAAACCGGTTTTGATTTCGTGACTGGGTCAAACCAAGTACTGAGGCATCAGTGCAAACCAAACCACTGAGGCAAAGTCTGGTGCAACTTGCAAAAAAATCTTTGGAATGTTTAAATGTTCCAGTCCGTAGAAATACGGTGACGGGCAAGCCCCTTAGCTTACTAAATACTCAGCACATTTACTAACTAATCCCAATATTAAAATATCTTGAAATATCTTTTACTTTTAGGGCTACGCGTATTCGATTTTGTAATCGAACTGTATACTCTGTGGCAAGTTACTTGATTTAATAATTTATGTATTGATTCTGTGTAAACTTGCTGCTATGAGGATACTATTTTTCAACTTCGAGAAAACAACAAATGCGAAATAGTAAAGAATTACATTTCCATAGAGTATAACAACTGACGCTACAACATAAAGTAAAAATTTTGCGAGCAACAAAGCGACTATGTATCAAAGACCAAAATTTGAATGTATCTTTACGACTGAAAAAGATTCACCCAGCTGAAGAACAGAACACACATAAGGCACAAACTTAACAACGTTTTATCATTTAATTAAAGCCTTATCTTGTACCTGCTCCCTTTGTCCTGGCTGAAACTACATCACTAGGCCGTCCAGTGCCGAGCTTATTGTAGGCTTCTATGTAAAGCTGATACTTGGTTCCGCACTCGAGGCCCGAGAGGGCGTGACGATCGGCACCAGCTGCCAAAGGCACTTCCTCCCATTCGCCAAATTCCCGTTTATAGTAAAGGGTGTAACCTACATTGGACGAGAAGGAGAAGAAACCAAAAAGAATAAAAATAAAAAGACTACATCAACGCAATTTTCACGTCAGCAAGATTCGAACACACGCACACAGTTCCACACACACATGCCCCTGCACTCCAACACTTGATGGCCTAAGGGTGCAATGGTCGGGCACTTCGGCATCGTCATCTGCTCCAAAACGGCTTCTTAACGAGGAAGATAATTACAGTTCCTAGAAACCCCGAATAGAAGAAATCGGCCAATTAGTTGGAAATGACACGACTGCTATCCGGTCATAATGAACTAACTGGACAGGGTCGCATCAGATGTGAGGAATGGCGCAATACCGAGTCCAGCAAGGAGACAAAACGAGAAACCGAAATAATTGGCCTTGGAAAGTTCCGTTTAAAGTCAGCTGCTAAGTTCTAATTGCGTTTAACTAACCGCTACTTCAGAGATGTTTAACGTGAAATTTGCAAGTTAAATGTACTTTGGCGACAATTCTTACAGCCATCACAAGAACGTCTAGTAGACTGCAAGCACGTATATAGTTTATTTGAAAAGAACGCAAATTAAATTGGAGGTATGACGCAACAACAACCCAACGTTCAAATATATATATAAAGATTTAAGATGGCCAACAGCAGATTGTCCTATCATGCATTTATCCTCCTGACGTACCTGTGCTCTAACAATAAAATTCAAATTGCGTAGCAAATAAGGTAAAGTTAGACTGGACGTAGGGTTAATTTTCAGGGGTGTGCGAACTCAATTTTTTTTTATGTCGAATCGAGTTAGAGTCGAGTTTGGGGTAGGGTGTCGAGTTTCGAGTCGAGTTCGGGTTTCGCAGATGATGCTGTAGATTCTTATACAGTAATTACCATGCGCTATGCCAATTAAATCGGTGTTTTTTTGTATAAAAAATACTACACATGACACAACTTTAAAATTGTTATGCATATTAACGAATACTGAACAAGAATGATAAATAAATTCTTTTTTAATACGACGTTTGAGTTACACTAACTACAAAACACATTCCACATTTATCAAGGAAAATACCGGTATTTTTGTAGAGATAATAAAAGGACTGAGTTCTGCTTCGCTTGAATACCAAATATTTTTCTATAACTAGACGCCCTGCATGCTTATAGCTTAATTATGTTTGTATAACGACTTTTTCAATTAGAGTCAACTCGAAACTCAATTCGCGTTTGAAGTTTCCAGAATGAGTCAAGTTCATACAACGAAGTTAAACTCGAACTCGGCTCGAAATTTCGAGTTTCGTACATCCCTATAATTTTCTGCCCTATCGTTTCAAAATTATTTTCTTTTAAAAGAAAAATAAATAAGTTAACTGTAATCCAGGTAACAAACAGCTGTGACCAAAAAATAAAGTCGTCAGTAAGTAAGTAGGCTACAAGGAAACCCGACAGCTCAACAAGAGTTAAATAAATATTGCATCTGTGTTTATTTAAGTAGGCCACGTTAAAACAAGAATTTCATAGCCTACAGGGAAAATGAGTAATCGGAAATTTCGTCATTTTTTAGGGTACTTATTTACGTTGTCATTCTTACCACTTACTCTAATGTCATTCTTGTTGTTACATTACCATTAGCATGGATGTTACAACATTACCGTTTGTTTTTAACAACGTACTGCTGACAAATCATCTCACAGAGTGGAGTCGTTAACGTAGCAAATTTCTTGGCATCAGACTTAGGCCAACAAGAACTGTGTACAAAAGTTATAAACCATTAAACTCGCCCTCGTACTCATAAGATATATGTTATATGAAGTAACTTTGATGATTTATATAAAAGAGGATTGATGTACTTGAGCAAGAATATGAGTCATAAAACCAGTCAAGGAGCACTCGTGTTTCATTGAACTTAGGCAGAAGAAAAAAAAACAAAAAAACAAAAAACGAGTGCACCATTCGTCGGAAACCGAAAGTCGACTATTGCAATCAGAAAGTCATTACTAGTAGATTCGTAAATCAAAGACCATAAATCAAAAGTGCTTATCAGACTCTTGCTCTTCTTCTTATCTGATGTGGAGAAACAGCTACAAACAAAGATTTACGGATTCGACGGTGAATGACTCTTTAGTATGTACTACTAATGAGAAAACAAAAAAACGGTTAAGTAGAAAGCAACGAAACATTTTATCGTCATTTTCGGAAAGTTTTAAGACGATCCATTTTGTCTGAAGAAATATTCACGTCGCTCCCCAACTTCGGTTCTTTTACTAAAACCAAACCGGAGCATTGAATGCAGCCATTGGCTTGCACAAATATTTTCTTAGGATTAATCTTCGAAAAACAGATTCCTCACGAAACCACAATAAACGTAAACGTATCACACAAGCAACTATTCCGCCTTTTGACGTAATTTTACAGCTGGTATTTTCTGATGAAATAATCCCCAGGATTTGTTTGTGTTTTGCTGAGGATACAATCCCCGTTCGTTCTGATCCCTTGTTATATATCAGCATTTCAAAAATTGATTTTACAGCGGATATTTCGTTATTCGCGGTGTTCCGAATTACCTATTCGAAACGCGCGCAGTTCAGCACTTTTGTCTTCATACTTGAAGACAGAAGTGCTTCAAATTCATTGGATGACACAGAGCGCTGAACACAAACACTAATTAAAACACACAGACTTCATACTTCGGAGATTTAACCCATTTTTTCCAAATTTTTATAGAAAAGTTTAAAGTCAAAACCTCCACAAAGACAATCCCACACTGGACACCTTGTACATGTGTTGTCTGTGTGGTGGCTTTAACATTTAACTTTTAATTGAAGATGGATAAAAAAAATGAGCTTAAACCCCCGAAATATAAATTCTACTTGCTTTTAACTATTTCTGCGTCAGGTGTTCCATGTCGTCTAATAAATCATAAGTGTTTGCGAATCGTAGAAGTAAACTTACTAGGCTTCGGTCATAAAGAAGAATTTGTTAAAAAATCTAACGAGTTTAATATTTGTCAAAGGGAGTCTATTGTCTACCAAAACATCACTCTTGTACAAAATTCCGCAAAAGTCCCATGTTCAAGAGTAGGTTGAAGTTAGCTGAATATTGTACCCTAAACATTTGAGACAGAGTTTCCTACAGTCATCTGTGCAGTAAAGTAGCAGATTGGAACATTGCTCACTTTGATAAATCTTGACCCGTAAAACTTGACACAGATTATTCTTAGGAGAGGACGCACAAATAGAAACGAGAATTGGACCACGACAGACGGCCACCATATCGGAACACGGCAAAAAATACGTTTTGCACAAATATCGCCACACGCATAAATTTTATCATGGGCGAAAGTTGAACAGAAAGCGAGAAACTGTTACGGGAGACATTTCCTGGTGAAATTACAAATATTTACGCTATAGAAATGCAAAATCTTGGATTGAAAAATTGTAACTGTTGTGAAGGCACATAATAATCGAAGTGCAATTGTAAAATAACCAATTTTAGAATTTATGTCTCATTATTATAAAAGAATGCTGACGAGAGCTTGATAATTGAGCTCTTCAGCAACGGTCTCTTTCTATTTTACGTGACTATTGTACGTATAAGTCAAAAGTAAGAAATTTGATCTCTTATTTATGGGTATTAGTCCAAGCTCCTTACCAGCCAGGAAACTTTACATGTTGTGAATATGGCACATGCACTATTTTACTATATACTAGCCATATCGTTCTCTCACGCTATTGCTTCGTGGCTCGTTATTTCTCACCCTCAGCATTATTTATCAATCGATCTGATCTCTTGTGTCCGGAACAAATGGCTTTTAAATGGCGCAATATGTTCCTCAATTCTGTTACACGTAAAATGTTTAAATCTACTTTTCACTAATTGTTATTAGTCAGAAATGGTGTTTTCGTTGACAAATACTAACATTTGCTGGCTTTGTTTTATATGGTGGTATTGAACGTGGTTGTTTGCTGCGCGTTTTAACATCCACAACAATAATTTTGTTCCATCAGTAAAATTTATTACATCGTTTTTTGTTTACATCGTCTTTTTCGTTTTCCCTATGGTTGTATGTAGGTTGAAAATGCAACCAAGAACTTTTACCTATCATTTTTTTTCAGTCAAATTCCCCGATTGGGGCATTACAGGACTGACGTTTGCAAAGGTTTCAAAGACATATCAGATGAATGTAACATTAATCGCCCATTTTCATTACTGTACCTATAGTTGTCAGGGAAAACGTGGATCTGAAGGCCAATTTTTATTTTTTGTAGGGGTCAAAACTGAAGCCAGGCAGACAAAAATAGGCCTAAACATAAACGGCTCCAATTACCTTTTTTTTTACACCTTTTTGTAGACCATTTTACTATGATACAGATTCCGCATTAAATTTATATCATACTAAACACTCTGACCACAGAAATCGGTGCAAATTCCAAGATAGCGGCTTAATTTATCATTTCTTCTGCAACTTTAACCCTACGCTGATTTATTCAACCAAAGATGTTGTAAATCTGATATAAAAGCAAAATACGGTTCATTCTGGTGGGGAATTTGGGGGTGGTTTAATATCTTTGTAATGTGTGGCGCCGTGGCAATCCGGATCACTGGACTGTGACCTCATTGTTGACGCACCATTAAGCCTCAACTCCCCCTCCCCATATTCTGGTGACGTGCATTTAAAGGGCCAAACAGCCTAGAGACGAATGGGCCGTGGGGTGAAATGTACGAGGGAAGCGAAAAATCTGGGGTCGTATTGGCCGGGTACGAAAAGTCCTTCTACGCAACATTGGCGTGTAATGATGGTATAGCGACCCATGCCCATTTCAACGCAGTCTTGCCCAAGTAGGAATTTTCTTCATAACTTCTACTAAACCATACAAATACAATTATTCTATGAAACCACGTTTGAAGAGCAAACTCATTAGGTGCGGATGATGGGTCCTTCCTGTATTTTATGATTTTCAAATAGAAATGAGCATTGATTTAGATAAAGTGTTGTTCAGAATTAAAAGACGTTTCCTTTGAGGTATTATTCAGCCCATTTTTTGACTATGGATTCCTTTTCTCTGAAATCCCATATGTAAACTTGATCTCTTGCAACTACTCAGGGATACACGACATGAAAATTTTCTCTTCATAAACACCTTTAGAAAATGAGTTCTTTCAGGATGGTGGCAAAAAGCATATTTTCCCGTTTGAAAACCTTGCTGTCGACGCGTCATTAAACCTCAATAGCCCCCACCCCCTCAATTACCCCTCCCATATCTAGGTGTCCTTTATCATTAAGTGATGTTGCAACGCTGTTCTACACCAATAATTTTGTAACACCGTTTTTAACCGCATCCTCCCAATTTTATCATTTGTGGAGATGCGCGTCTATCTGTAAGATGTTTTCCCAACCTTATCTGTTACGCTTTGCATAAAAAATAACTATGTAAAAATACTATACTGAATACTTCAAATAAACTATTGTATAAACTGTAATATGTGTACTGGTAAATACGTCCTAAATGCCACACGATTTGTCAAATGGTAATATCTACGAATTGATTTATTTACTGCGATAATTAATTACGTGTATAACTACAAGTCGTATCTTTCGTTTGAAGCCAGTTTGTACAAGAAAAAATATATAAACTCCACAGCCATATGAGAGCTCACAGTACGTTCGACGTTATCACCCATGTGAACGCTTGGCATCTGCTTCGAATTTTTACGGTCGCCCTAAAAACAGAAATCCTGCTTCGTTGCTGCAGCAAAAATAAATAAAAAAAACTGAACGAACCTTCGTCCAGTAAGATTTGTGACCTAAACTTGCCGAGTGTGTGTATATGGTCGCAAAAATGTTTGCTGGCTGGTCATAATTCACCTGAAACAATTTCCTTCTTTCCTTCCTTCGCGAAACTGGTCATATCTCAAAGTTGTTTATACATAAAAATGTTATCCGCTACGCGAGCAAGCAGAACAAAATTGTCGCCGGCTTGGTGTAGAACAACATGACAAACTCGGTTAGGCTAACAAGAAAGAACACCGTTTTTCTTAAACATGCATTCAACGCAGCAACAGAGTCCTATCTTAGCAATTCATTACGAAATGTGGTGGGAAGAATGGAACATATTATTCACGACTGCAAAGGGATATACCAGATTTTCTCTAGGACATTTACATTAGGAATACTAGGATCGACCACAACTTCACGAACTATTTTATAATTATTGCCTTATTGCACATTGAATTATATTAAAACAAAATTGCAATTAATTATAAAAACTAATTGTAGGTTTAGCCAATTTCATTTAATGGGCAAATAAGGTGACTTAACCATGAGCAAGATATAATAATAATAATAATAAGTTAATAATAATAAGTTTATTTCAAATAATAATATTAATAATAATAATAAAAATAATTTTATTCAGCAAACAAGACAATGCAAGAAGTTGCTAGAGCTTGTATGTGCACTGAAGGACAAACAACATTTATGAATGACACAAAATTTGATAGATCGTTACATGTGAGACACTGGTGTAGTTAGTGTAATTGGTAAAGTATAAATGAATGTATCATCATTAATTTTACAATAAAAAATATATGTAAATCGTTATAAGAATAAAGTCCAATGTTGTTACATTTAGTTAAGTCCCAATATCCAGTTTTTTTACATGTTTTCTCATCTTATTAGCACTAGTAATATATCTTAAACAGGATGGGATTTTGTTGAATAAGGATGCAATAATATAAGACATGGCTCTTTTACCATATGAATTTCTCCAAGGTGGATTCCGCAACCATGCATTGTTGGTTCTTGAGGATCTTAGGTTAAAGGTTTTATAAGTGGAGTCGAAGTAATTATTCGTAATGATTGTATATTTCTAGAGCTGCTGAAAATTGAATAATTTTTCAAGATAAATGTCCTTTGTAGTTTTTCCGTTTCTTTTACAAAAAGTACTTTTACTGCTTTGTAAATGGTTCTTTGAAGCCTCCAAATTAAATTGACAGAAGTTGATCCAAATAAGTTGCATGCATATCTGACTTATAGGGTCCACGCTTCATGCAGAGTTTTTTTTACAGTTTTGTTTATACAATCCTTGATCATATATAGCAGTGGGGCTAGTTCTCTGATTTTTCGTATTAAACTTTCAATATAATCATAAAATTTCCAATTATGACAATTTCAAGGCCAAGGTACTTTGTTTTAGTGGTTTAATTTAATTTTTTAGGTGCAGATATTTTTTGAGCAGCTGATGTTATAACGATATATAGAACAATGTTTTTTGATCATATGTGAAGTCGTTATATGCATAAAGCATGTTTTTTCTGCACTGATATAAAGTTCATTTTCACTAAAATAGTCATTTATTTTATCAAAGTCATTTTGTTAGTTTTGTGTCATAATTTCTTGATTAAAATTAATCAACATCAGGCAAACGTCATCCGCATACAAAGTTAACAAATCGGTAAAATTGTAGTCAGTAATATCGTTTAGGTATATCAAAAAAAAAGTATCGAACCGAGCACTGAAACCTGTGGTACTCCATACTCTACTTCCCTCCAATAATAATAATCATAATAATAATAATAATAACAATTATTATTATTATTATTATTTATTTCAAACAAGTTTGTTCATCTTGTGGCACGAGTCTAGAAGACTGTACGCACCGTTTAGAAAAATACAATATTCTAAAGCTTAATAAGAGATGTGGTGTTTTAACAACAATATCAATAATAATAATAATAATAATAATAATAATATTTTGCTGCAGGAGTAGCAGGTCTATCAAGGATCCGAGGATCACTAAGAGCCACCCTTGACTGAGCGCCACCGGCAAGCTAAGCTAAAAAAGCTAAGAAAACAGATCTAAAAACGACATCAACAATAAAAAAAACTTGAGACGTTTCAAGAAAAGTTTCAAGCAATGCTTTCACTAACGTTGACCGAAAATATTTTGGGTTGAGAGCAGTGACGGCAGCCTCTGGAAGGGAGTTCCAGACAGGAACAACTCTTTAGGAAAAGAAGTTCTTTCTGCAATCGTGGTGCGAAGCTTATGCAAAGCCAATTTAAAGAAGTTGCCACGTGTGTTTACACATGGTGCTAAATCAAACCAAGGTAGATCGATTTCCATGAAGAATGACAATCTTAAAGGTGAGATAAAGATCCGCACGAGGTCTTCGCAGCTCCAGAGACTCAAGGTATTTCAGCCCCATGCCTCATTCTTAGTAGCGACTCTCAACTTCAACCCTGCCGACCTTCAAACAAGGGATAAACTACAAATGGACAGTTTCAACATGGATGGGTGCACCCATATCTTTACGACGTTTAAGTATTTTAATAAAACCTTACATCCAGTATGGCAGGCCCCATATGAAGTACTCATGCAGTGTTGTAGCTTCGTCCGATTTATTATTTCCCTCTGAGAATGAAGACAATTTTGAATTTCTTCGAAATATAAAGTGCCGTCTTTCTAACCTCGTTTAATGCGTAGTGTTCCATGTGTTCTTATTTTTAATCTCAACCGCCTTTTAAAAACTAATTTAGGCTTTCATAAGCTCGTGTAATACTTATTATCCACAAATAAATTGGAGATTTATTAACATTTTGTAAAAAATTTCGCCAGTTGCAGCTCACGACTGTAGAATTGGATTGGTGAGGTTAAATTCGGCTGCAGAATATATAATCAGTCACATACTCGTTCATTGTTTAAAATTTAATCTAATAACTGTCTGTCTATAGAGGTTGCTTTCTTAGAGCAATTCTTTAATATAATACCAAGCTTCCTTACGATCATTTATAATGACATGTATATTTTGGTTGTTATTATGTGAGCCAAATTTGAAACCTTACGTCGGAAAAAACGTAATACAAAATTTATGGGAAGTTAGGGTTTAAAAGCACGTATTTGTAACCACAGATATTCCGTAGAACCCATTACATATTATAACGTTTTATTATTTTCAAGTTTAAATTACTTCATTTTTGTGTTGTTTACCATCCCAAAACATGTTTTTATAAGTTCATGTCTATATTGGTTGTTAAGTTTAAAACTTTTAGACGATTTGAACTTAAGAGAAAAACACAATAGCCCATCTACCGACTGGGCCTTCAAAAAGCTCTAAGCGTGTTGGCCGACATATTCTATCCTATTCTATTCTATTCTATTCTAGTTAAAAAGTGCCATACCATGAAACAAAATGTCTCTAACGTGTTCAACATCTCTGTAATGTGTAGCGCAATGGCAACCCGGCCTACTGCACTATGACTGAAGTTGGCGTTAATGACCTTGCTGTCGACGCACCATTAATCCTCAATCTCTCATGCGACCCTGAGTATTTGGAATCACGTGTTTTAAACGTCGTTAGGACTCGTTATGGACACATTCTGTTATAGCCATTAGACTAGCATGTTTCAAACATTTGGGACTGGTTCTTTTCAAATGTATGTTTTGGTTAATTTATTTTTTTAAATTTCTTATTTAAACTGTACGTTTTGGGTACTCGCATGATTGGAGAGGTTTGGGATGAAACAAAATTTCGACTTCGGTACTGTGATTAACAACACAAGCTACATGCGAAGATCATGAAATTGGGAAGTGTTTAACCAAGACTAGCTATCAATCAGCTTCTTGTGAGATTCGTAGCGAGATCGTTTATGCTGCTCTGGGAGTTTATTTCCTTAAAAACTTCGCTACTCATTTTTGCAGTTAGAAGTTCGTTGTGAAGTAATACCAACCTACCAACACTACCTGGATAGTTATTTTTCCAGCATCGTCAAGTTACATTCGTGCAACTGTTTTCGTGCAACTGTGTTAACTGTAACAGTAAGATACAGCATTCCTCCTCAAGTTATAGCTTGTTCCACATTATGTTTTCAGGAAACTGGCTGTACGACGCAACGTTTCCTTCCACTACTCATGCAAAAACGCATAAATATCCCACTTTGAAGATTCGAACAGGAATTGTGCAGAGTCTACAAGTGTGATATCCACATATTTTTGCACTCGTAGTGCCAGGAAACTTGGCTTCATACAGTCAATTTCCTGAAAACATAATGTGGAACAAAGTATAGTAGTCTAACAAATTTTTCAGTTTTTTCTCAACTGTCATTACTGACCTTTTGGTAAAACCAAACAGACGATATGTTGAAATTTCAGGTTGCTTCTTTCAGGCTGCAAGGATGAGCTGGAAGAGCCCTGCATAAGGGCGCGTTTACGCAGCGACTCGATTTTGCATTCTCGCAGCTAGAACTCAATTGCGATGGCAAAGGTGACATTGCCATGGTAACAACGCTAAATGGATTAGCTAAATCCGACATCGTTTGAGTAAATACTTGCAGTCTTATAATCCGTGCCAATAATATAAAGAATTCCTCGTGACGTAACAATTTTCCCAAACGCTTCTGAACTCATGTCATTTGCTGTTTTCCTTGCGAGGTGGCAGACATAAAACTGCCGCCATGTTGGAATTTGAGGTGATTTCTAGCTGCGAGAAAGCAAAAGCAAGTGGTTGCGTAAACGTGCCCTAATGCAGCTAAGACTGACAGCAAACAAGCTAACCAGTGACAGTCAACCTATAGTACTCTATTCCATAAAAGAAGGAATCTATAATTAAAGTAATGTCTGCGAAAACACGACCAGAGGCTCAACAAAAACAGAACCAGCCAATTTCCCCTCTTATCCGTTCACGCAAGTGACTTTATGCTCACCATGCCATTGAATGGTTACATAAGCCACTGGCGCTTACTAAACCTCTTTGGCTGATAGCAGGCAGCATGCTCGGCAAGTAGTTTAAGACTCCCCGAGGCCTAATTACTAGCAGCATCTGCCACGCTCAGTTGGTGCTCGGGTCAGCACAGCCCCTAACCAAGGCCACAAGACAGCGTCCAGCCAAGAGTCAATATCAGCGCGAGCGGTCCCAGTGCAAACATCCGCTCGAGGCATCATGGACGCCATAAACAAGAACAAGTGGTCGTGGCCGGTGCGTCCTCCGAACACCCAGCACAGATAACGAGCTAGCCCGCGGCAAGGGGGACACGTGCATCGGGCAGAGCAGCGTCAATTTGCTTAGGAATCACTCCCGACTGCTGGACTCCTCTCTTCGTGCCTTTGGACTCTTCTGTCTGGCCCAACCATGGACCTGCCCTCTTTCTTTGCCGAACGGATCGAAGGCAAGGGTGGACGGATGGATGGACCACAAGCTGTTTTATTCAAAATGACTCGCTTGGTGTCACAAGAGACACTTCTGCGTGGAAAGAGTGTTGGCGCCTGTATTTTACGACGACTTGAAATATATTGTTATAAGTCTAAACTTCAAGAAACATTTTGATAACTTTCGTGTGATTCTCACGTTCTAATACGAGTTGAGTTTATTTCAATGTAAAATACAAAAGTCAGTTACGAAAGTGACACCCCAGACACCACAAGAGCAGATGCCCGCGTGTGGGTCAAAGGCAATCTAAGGTTGAAAACAAAATACAGAAAAAAACACTGACAAAAAAATAGTATTACTTGCAAGAAATCTTTAAAAGAGTGTACATAACTATACAAAAACATTATGTAAAAAGAAAAAGGATAAGCGTGAACAAAAACAAGATTATTGTGTGTGCGGCGTATCTTGAGTCCTGCAGTATTTTGTGATCGGTTACGTCTTCCTGGAGAAGGCGGCTTTAATCGATGGCCGCCACTGTTTTTGTACTATGAGTTTTCGTAACGATCTTGGATATCAACAAGGCAATCTGCTACCAAAAACGTATAATCGATTGTCTATGTTCGTTCTGCGGCGAACTCAAGATAGGCCGCGGGCACTATAAGAACATAACTAAACCACAAAACAAGAATAGCAAAATCGTATTTTGACGATAGAAATGGGGATAGCAACAGTGTTTTACACATGATAAAAAAAATTAAATTTCGAAAAAGTTAACTCATATTTTAGGCTTGAAAAGAATATCAGGAAAATATATATAGGACTTATTCGATATTCCAGCTTTTATGATCAATTATGGCTTTTTTTCTCATTAAAAAGTACTGCTGCGAGAATCGACAAGAGAAATCATATACCAGGTGTAGGCCAAGATGGTTGTAGGACCATCCAAGTTGACCAAACAGAAAAGGCCCTGGGTGTGCGAAAATACACCGACAGCAAAGATATTCGCATCCAGAATCTGAGTAACTTCATTTCCCCTCGATAACTGTTAAAACCAACCAAATCTCGCCATGTTGTAACACACGAAAGAAGGGCCTGTAAACAATTCTCATCAGACGAAACTGAGTAGAAAAGCTCGTAATACAGGCTCATACACTGTTTAATTTTCGGGTACATACATTTTTGGATATGTACAACATTAAAAAAACAAACAATAATCACCATTAAACCATTAAAAACTGACTAATAACTTACTACATGAATACACCATATCTCGTCATAGGATCGTCGTACAATGGTTTATTGTATATCAGTTCCAGGTATAGATAGAAAAAAAAAACGTTATGCGACGTGTAAACACGCTCCACCTGTGACTGACATAGAGAAGTCACTGAATGAAGATCCAGTGATTTAAGAGACGTGATCTTCAAGTCTTTAGTAACTAAAATATTAGTCCTTTCTTTAGTGTTTTATTGATTATTGTTGTTATTGTCATTATTTTCAGGTAACTTTTGAAAAAGGCTAGCACTTTACGTATTCGAAAATTAAACACCGGTTTCGCTTGTATTGCGGGATTTAATACTCATTTCGTCTGATGGAAATTATATTGCGAATCTTGAAAACAGCAATATTATTTATTTCTCAAACAATTCAAGATTTTAAAGAAAACTTGAAGCCTGTAATATCATGGTGAACCGAACAAGTGAGACGAACAATATTAAGAAATTTAACGCAATGCAAAACTGGTACAGCTTTGGTAAAAATTTGTGGATAAACCACTGTTTACGAAGGAGAATCAGAACACAACTGTAATTAATGTAACGCACATTGTTTTACATGTCACTGACTCAAAGACTCTGGCATTCGTTTGTATTTTGCTACCTTTTTATTATCTGACTAATATTTATTCTTTTATGTCTTTCTTGAAAGGCATTAAAAGCTTGAAAGTCGCAATATAAAACCAGTTGTTCGTAGATATCTGAAAATCCTTTTGTTTTTTTCCTTCACTGACTTTTATCGTACACCACCAGAACCCTTCCTGTTTTCCCGTTGTCTTTTTTCGGGCAATAAACTTATCTTATCTTATCTTAACCTTATAAAGGCAGAGATGTCCATAAGACCCCTACGAGGCAGGATTTCCTGGGAGCACACCTTTTTTCCCTCTCAGCTATTATTATTAAAAAAAAATAAGAATGAAAACACTCATTAAATTGGAAGTATGCAGTAATTTTGAATTTTCACTGCAAAGTTGCAAATTGCCATAATCGGAAATTGTAGTAACATCACGTTTATCCCCTGATGACGAAACCAAACCAAAAGGAACGAGGAGAATCAAATGCTGCGTCGACGGCTCCAGAATATTGAATGGGTTAAACTATAGAGCAGCGTCATGTGACGTCATATTGGCTACAAGAGAGATAGCTGCAAGGGCACTAGATTAAAATGGAGGGTTAAACAACGGCACTTCTAGTCAAGGCAGTGCTTTGAGAGCGGATTTCATAGGCTTAAAAAACGTTGTTTTCTCCAATCCCTTACGCTGCGAGATTGTAATCGGAAAATAAAAATTCCATTTGCCTAAAAATATCAGCAATTGCCAACAAATCGACAAAAATTGCGCGTTATAGGCCTAAGAAATCTACTCTTAACAGCATTATCTTCAGTAAAACGGCCCTTCTTTTCCCCCTCCAGTGCTCCTTGCAGCTATCCCAGTTACTGGCTCCAGCATAGAGTTATATACAATAATACAACGTTGTGTCACTGCCCTATATAGAACAACTGTTCACGTTTCACCCATTCAATATTTTGCAGCCGACGAATTTTCCTTGATTTGCCTTCTTTTATATTTTTTCCTCTGAAGGGGTATATTTTCCTCAAAATGGGAATTTTCCCCTCTTGTGGAAACCCTGCTACGAGCTGTTCTTATTTCACTCCAAATACCACCTATCCAGTTATACCCTCCTCTGAAATACAAACATCAAAAGATATCATTTTTGGAACCATCTTTAACATAATTTTTTTGCTTTTATGGAAGAATCAGGTGATTAGCAGAGAGATCTGTCTGATCTCTGCTATGAATGCGCCCATTGTATGATGTCTCATCACTAGCCTATCTTTATGTATTTATATGTAACATTTTACTAAATCTACACTTTTACAGTTTTTCCTTTTTACGGGTTTGACAAACTAATCCAACAGTTTTAATAGAGAGTTCTAAAATATATGTAGGTTTATAGCTTGCGTGTTGTCCATCCATGCTAAACACGTAACTGAAACACAAAAATCATAAATAAATATGCACAAATCGTTGTCATTTACACGCAGGAAACAAAGCAGCGAGCTCACAAGGAAATAAACGACATATGAAACCCACTATCGGTTTGATAGTAAATATAAGCTTGTTACTGGACTATTATATCGATTCAAATTTAACATAATTGATCAATATTTAACTCATACTTCCCAGGTACGTGCACCACTTACCCAAGGACGGGGAAAACTAAATCATCGTGGGAAAAAAATTGATCTGTTCTCCGTGGACCGAACAAAGCTTTTAAAGTAGAGCCTAGTGGATAAGCCGTTGGTTTCACAGCAAAGGGAATGCGAAACCGAATTCCAGCCTTATACACGAGAGGAAGCCCGTGCTATGCACGGGGCCGGTCACATTTGCCGGGACACATTTGCCGGGACATTTTCCCGGGTCATTATCCCGATGACTTGTCAGATTGATCGACCACTCATGCCTGGCTCCTTTTTGGCTGCAGGTAGAGTGGGAGAGTGCATTTTCAATGCGGGCGCGAGGAGGGGAGAAGTGGTTTTCCTTTAGGCTTTCCTTTTAGCCGGCCTCCGATATTATAATAAAGATGTTGGACTTTAATTTTTAAACAACCCTACAGTGCTCGTTGTAGGACTCAAGAAACTAAGTGAATAAGTTACTTTTTTCTATTTTAATAGTATTGTGTAAGAAATGAGCGGTGTTTGATAATCGAAAATAGTCTTGGTTTATTAAAAGCATTTTTGGGATTCAACGAATTATGTTTGGCTACAATACGTTTGGTAATTGATTTGAAAAACGCACGATTTTGTATACACCACTGTGCACTGATCACATATTTTACCCTAACACAGCGCTATTTCAAATTCCTGCACGAATGGTCACTAGTGAACAAAGTCAATACTGTAACACAATACTTAGTGAATTTATTTTTAGCCCCTACAGTCACGGCCAACCAAAAAATGTGACAACTACTAGATGGGCGAAAACTAAAGTCCCAACTCGCACTTTAATCTTTGTGATGGTGCCCCGTGGACCCCGAGCAAAGCGAGCAGCAAGGGCCTAGTGGTTAGCGTCCTCGTCTACAAAGCAAGCGAATGCTGGCTTGAATCCTGTGACAGACCCAACATACATATGGGACTTAAAATAAAATCACCAGGATTAATTCGTGACTTAAAGGGTTATACAATGTTCTTCTTGGCGCAACTTAAACAATGTTTTTATTGGCCCAACATAAATATAAATTAGTTAAATTTCTGTACCTATTTTTTTTTTAATTCGATAAATTGTGTTTGATGCAAATGAGAGGGATTTAAATCTACTCACAAGAATAAATACTGTCAAGCCCCTGTTCACGAAAGGAACGATGCCACTACTGGCAGTGATGCCAGTGCGTGAAAAGTTCGAACTTATTTCCGCAATGAACGGTGCAATGGTAGAAGTTTTCCTAACTTTAACGTGAGAGGTGATCTCGTTTTCAAGCTGTAAGTACAGTCTTACTGAATAAAGCATGATCGGCCAATTATATAGATATTTACAAGTTAAATGTAAGGTTTGATATCGGTAGATAATTAGTTTGCTGTATGTAAGGCGTTTCGCAGCGCTGAAATTCCAAAAAAAAAAAAAAATTTCGTCCAGGGTGAATTTGCGTATGATATGTGGAGCATAGCGTGAGCTTCCGTTCATTAATTTAAGCGAAAGAATCGATGCGTGGGTGAACTCATATTCTGATATGAGGCCTAAAATAGGAATGGATTGTAAAAGATGGGGGGGGGGGGAGGAACACGAGTATTCAAAGTAGGGGGAATTGAGGCTTAATGGTGCGTCGACAGCAAGGTCATTAGCACCAGCCTCAGTCACAGTGCAGTGGTCCGGGTTGCCACTGCGCCACATATTACGTAGGTGTTAAAAACACCAAATCTAGATCTTATCACAGATCTGCACCTGCTGCAAAAATAAATTAAAAATAAAATAAAAACCGGACAGGAGGACAGACTTTTCGCTCAATTGAAACGCTAAGTCTGGCGGCAGATGGAAATGGCAACGAACACCTTCAAGACGGTGACAATCAACAAGTAAGTGACGGACCGTAAGTGGTCGTCGACACCAATGACATTCAGAGAGATAAACCTCCCTCAAAAGGAGCAATGAATAAGTTTGGTGTGCCCAATTCGTAAACGGGGAGGGCCAACGCAGCCAAGGGTTTACAGTACAAGCGAGCAAAGTGGGCCGTTTCGGAAAATTGTAGCGTGTACCTGATAACGGAGAAGATGTACTCCAAAACAGTTCTAGTTTACGTTGTGCCCGTTGGCTTCAATTGATCCCAATTCAAATATTGGTGCGTTAATGCCCTCCCTCCCCCCTACCAACCTACTAAATTCTTGTTTTGAGGCTTATACTGCAGTATGTAGACATATACGCATCGGTTCTTACATACAATAAGGGCACGTTTACGCACCCACTCGCTTTTGCATTCTCGCAGCTAGAAGCTACAAATCACCTCAAATTCCAACATGGCGGCGGTTTTATGTCTGCCGCCTCGCAACGAAAACAGCAAATAACGTGAGTTCAGAAGCATTTGGGAAAATTGTTTCGTCATGACGAATTCTTTATATTATTGGAACGGATTACAAGACTGCAAGTATTTACTCAAACGATGTCTGATTTAGCTAATCCATTTAGCGTTGTTACCATGGCAATGTCACCTTTGCCATCGCGATTGAGGTCTAGCTGCGAGAATGCAAAATCGAGTCGCTGCGTAAACGCGCCCTTATGCAGGGCTCTTCCAGCTCATCCTTGCAGCCTGAAAGAAGCAACCTGAAATTTCAACATATCGTCTGTTTGATTCTAGCTGCGAAAATGCAAAGGCGAGTCGCTGCGTAAACGCGCCCTAACGACATATCAGCTAATCATTGCAGATTAATTTTTTTCTTATTCAGCAATCATCTTTCACAACGGTATTAGAATTTACTATGATATTAGAATCGCCCATCAGGTTCAAGTTATTGGCTTTCAGTGGTGTCATATTGCTGGTGTCAAGTGTCCAATCGATTATATACGTCATTATTTGGGTGAAGGCTGCAACCGCTACTTTATCTCGTAGTATGATGATTAATAGTACGTGCTGATGTGACAGAAAGCTTGGAAAATTTGCAGATCGCCGGTAATTACTATATAGGTTCGCAACAGGAAGTTTTGTGTTAGTGCTGTTGATAAAGGATTTTAATACTAAAAATATTTAGTATTTAGGATGCAATGATTTTAGGCTTGCTATCTTATTACTAACTTATAATTACCTACTTCCGCTCACGACAAAATAATTTATGGGACCGTTCTGGTTGTAATCTGAGATTCATTGCACATTTGACTCCAACAGCAGCCTATCATGGTGTGATATTTAACTTTTAATATTTCAGTCATTTATCAACATTGGTAACACGTTGATAAATGATAGGTTGAATTAACACGTTGGTAAGACAGGCGCTACATCTGTGATCTAAACAACTGCCCCACACTGTAACTAGGAAAGTAACAATGGAGACACATAGTGCACAAAACTATTAATAACAATGTCGACACAAGCACAACACGACTATTGTCTACACAAATGATGCACTACTCACTGTTTGTGTTCGGTTCACCATCATCAAAAATGCGTAAAAATACACGCCACATTTTTTCTAAAAAGCTTACAAGTCATATAATATTTTGACAAAAACCCGAACCACCCCAAAATATGTAATTTCACACCCAAAACCTACAAGGGTAAAGAGACTCATCAAATTTTCGCTATAGAAAGTAGTGATAACAAGAGTTAAAATGGCTGCTACCAAATTTGTCGTCCCAAACCTGATCACTCAGTCTTAACTGTCACCATGTTGGTTGTCATTTAAGTTTGAGTGATCTCGGTTCGGGCCTTAAACTTGGTTTCAACCATTTTGGCTCTGTTATCGCTACTTTCTATTGCGAAAACGTGAGAGGTCCCTTGGTCAAAACCGAAAGTTTGCCCTTATGGAGGTTTGGTATGATCTTATATAAGTTATACACGTTATTATGAGAAAGAAAGTAAACACTTCCGCCTCGACTGGTATTCGATCGCAAACCATTTCTTTAGTGGACCGGCACTCCACTAACTCTCAAGCACAGATGTTAACCCCATTACAACCATTGACGTGTGCTGAGGTATCGCCTTTCATGGTCCCATGTACATAGGTCAGTTTCAGGATTCTATCTTGAATCCACGAAATTTACATAATGTCCCTACTTCGATCGTGCTGCCGCGCTCGCTGCAGCTATACATAGAACACCAGAAACAGCAGCTATATTATTGTCCAGTTAGGCGATCACTTAATATATACGATATTCCGTTTAGATGATTATCCACTATGCGGTATTCCGTTTAGACGATTTTCCAGAATTTTTATTTAGTCAGATATTAGACAATTATCCCATTAGACGATTCTCCAGTTAGGCTTTCGTCCGACGCCCCCATCGCCGACTGTGCCAGAACAAAGCTAGGACATAGAATGCCGACTGCCCATTGTATTTAACGCTCAAATTCATAAATTACCCACCAACGATTTTAATACCGAACTTTAAAAATTCCCAACGTTCTCAAAACACACCAGACAGTTCTGAAATAATTACGACAAAAAACTGAGCTATTTTAGGACTTTTATTTAT
>JAHWFP010164082.1:32447-53360 GCA_023313725.1 Lithobius niger
TGATGTACTGCTAAAGAAACTAATTCAAATTTCAATTTTGGGCTAATGGCTGTCTGGGTGAAAGGAATGGTTGCAATGTGTCCGCACGAAGACAAATGGGTTCCTGTATGAAGCTACAGCTGCTCATGCTTTATCAGTGAAAGGCTGTTTCCTCACGAAAACATTATTCTTAGTAACAAAAACTCTCAGATTTGACCAAATAATATATCGCCAGCTGCACGGCCATTTTATTGATGTACTACAAATATCCTTCCTTAGTGTGTTCTTGAAAAACGTGTAGTAAAATCTATTCCGGACCCAGTGTTCGAATGGAATTAGCAGATAAAAACACTAATTACTTCTGGTTTTACGTGAAATGCAGTTTGTCTATAGATTCTCTTTTTACTCTACTTGAAACCAAAGCTCGGTTCCTTTACTGTTTACTCGAAACTTCTCCGTCAAGTGAGAAGACTAAATTGTAATTTTAAATTGTAATTGTAATTCCGTAAATATACGTGCGGAATATCTAAATAGAACATAAAGTAGAAATAATAGCTAAATAGTTAAACTTAAAAATAAAACAAAGGAGATAACGAATGCGAGTGGTACAATCCTGCTAAATCATAATAGCAAATTTCGCCTCTCCTCGCCGTCTGTTTATAGCCTTAAGTTAAACTGACAGTGGTTCAGGTAAAATATGCAAAGGTTTGCTTGCAGTGTACCTATTTTTTTTAAAGAATAATAAGGATTTGGTCGAGATGAGATTACATGCGTATCAGCCACTTTCCGAAGGGTGAGATATACAGGTTAAGTCAAAAGTATCGACCGAGTGGATTTGGCTTCTGCATGGTCTGGTTTAGCCATCGATCATTGGTCAACACGGAGGGGGCCACGTTTTGAAATCATCCAGGGGCAATTACCGTTTTGAATGCAGAAATGACCATCTTCAAACTGTACATCAAACGTAAAGAAAAAAATCTAAATAAAAGTAACCGTCTGCCTTGAACGCCATAACCCATTCAAAATCTGCATAAAACGTTGCAAAAATCAAAAGTGAAAATTTTGAAACAAAACCAATGTGGATGTAATTGGCGTAACACTAAAGTCAAAGAAGAGGACATGTGTTTTGATGTGATCTCAAAACACTACTTGTTTTATTCTAAGTCTGTGAGCATCAAAAATTCAACATTAAGTCACCACCGTGTATGCTCATTTTTAGCAATATGCCGAACATATTCTGTATCCTCGTTGACAGAAAGCGTTGTGTTAATTAGAAATGTTATGTTCAGGTAATTACAACGAATGGGTTGAGTAATTTTGTTAAAAGTGACGAAGCAAAACTGTACGTAATTTTTGGGAAAAAAAATAGGATCATTAAACTCGGAAACCAATTTGAGACCTTGGCATTCCTGAGTGTGCGATTTATTTTCGCTCCATCAAATTAGAAAATCGATGTATAACTGTACACATCTTGCTAAATGGAGACGAAAACAATTATTATTCTTGCAATTTATTCAACGTCTATTTTAATTTTATCTATAAAAATATCTGCTTTACACTGAAAACCTTCACCATTGTCGGTTGTCAATCACCAAATGGTGAGAGAATATCAGATGTGGATGACTTCAATTTTAGTATCGACGGCTTGAAACGAATTATTGAAATAGCCGTATCTTAGTAACCGTACTTAAAAAAAAAAAGAACTCTTTACAATATTGCATCTATGGAGCAGTGACACGACGTATTATTATTGTATATAACTCTATGCTGGAGCCGTAATGGGTTAGCTGCAAGGGGCACTGCAGAGAGAAACAGAAGGGCGTCATACTGAAGCCGATGCTGTGAAGAGTGATTTCTTAGACCTAAAACGCGCGATTTTTGTTGTTGGAGAAAACATCGTTATTTTAAGCCTAAGAAATC
The DNA here is from genome assembly GCA_023313725.1 of Lithobius niger. Lineage (NCBI taxonomy): Eukaryota > Metazoa > Arthropoda > Chilopoda > Lithobiomorpha > Lithobiidae > Lithobius > Lithobius niger. Next base: position 34,347 of record JAHWFP010164082.1, read on the forward strand.
TGCTCTTCCGTTGTTTTTCCCTCCATTTTTATGTAGTGCACCTTGCAGTTATGCCCTCCAAAACCCATACTGGTGCCAATATGGCCGCAAATGTCACTGCTTTATAATTTGAAGGGATTTTTTTTCAGTCAGGATTTTTTTTTATTCATCCTGGGCGATTTTTACCCATGGAGAATTAAAGAAATGAAAATATGGCATAAATAGTAGAAGAATGCCACAAAGCAATGATTTTGCACGATACGTGGCGAGTGGAAAACTGAAAATGGCGAGCGACTTGTAAAGTTTAGTTTCGTGAAGTAGATAGCTGTGGATTAATATTTTCATTAAGAGGAAAAAGTTTTCGTCTCTACCTTGAATCGACGAGCCACCCGTAGAAGGGCCGCGCCATTGAATTTCTAACGAGTATTCCGTGATTCCTGTTACGAACACAGTGGGCGGTCCTGGAGGCACTAAACACAGAAAGAGAAAAAAAAGAAAAGTTACAGACATAAATACTTCAAACAAACACGTGATACAACTCTAGCATTGAATTCGTAGCTAAAGAAGAAATCACAAGGTAAAGGGTAAACGAAGCAATCAGTCTGCATTAAAGACTGGCCTTGTGAGGATACACAATACACTAATCTGAGAAAGAAAGAAAAGACAACGGCCCCGACTGGGACTCGAACCCAGGACTCCCCATTTACTAGCCGGGCGCTCTAACCACTGCGCTACTGGGGCGGATTCTGGCTACAGGCTCCAGTTGAGGTAAGTAGTTGTTTATGCCCTCTAGGTCACCACTGAGTAAGACTGAACAGTCACTTAGCTCGGCTGGAGCCTGTAGCCAGAACCCGCCCCGGTAGCGCAGTGGTTAGAGTGCCTGGCTATAGTGAACGGGAAGTCGTGGGTTCGAGTCCCAGTCGGGGGAGATGTCTTTTCTTTCTTTCTCAGACTAGTGTATCGCGTACCCTCACAAGGCCAGTCTTTAATGCAGACTGCTTGCTTGGAATTCGTAGCTATAATCAACAAACGTATTATGCAACTTTAGATCATTGGATTTTTGCTTTGATCATACATAATCAAGAATTTCGTTCAAGTCTACAAAATATTTTTAATTTCACAAATTTTCCGAAATGAATTTCCTAATTGCATTATTTTCCTAAACGCATTTTCCTAAATGGATTCATTATTCGCACGTTTCCTAAATTCATTACTGTTATATTATTTTCTTTTAAAATATCTGATGAACCGAATCTCTATGCTTTCCGTGTGCAACAAAGCAACTAACTTTGCTGCTTAGCAGTTCGTAAAAACGGTTGAGTAAAAATGATCAAAACTAGATATTTAGGACATGAACACAGACACAAACCATACTAGTTGTACGTAGTATAGTTAGTAACGCTACCACATGTTTTATCGCCATCACAATAGTGCCCATTAAAGGCCGGTTGCCACCAAATTAGCATTGCAGCGTCTAGGCCTATCGATTTCTCTCTCGCAGGAAGCAAAGAAATGAACAAAGCAAAAGTTATAAACGCAACAAACAAACCACGTGACTCCTTAACTATTGAGTAAAAATTTGGTACGCCCTCGTGCACCTCCTAACAAGCTATAAAGATTAATGATAATGATGTCACCAGATTGCGTCACGGAAAAATATAAAGAAAATTCCCCGGCGCCATCCAGTTACACTAATATCGTTAATCTTTACAGATTGTTTACAAACATGCTGCACCACTGTAAACTGCAGCTTCATTTCTCGAGAAATATTTAAACGTCTACCATTGTTTTGACGTTTTTTGAATGGACTGTAAATAACAACCAATGACTAATTTATATACCAGTTGCATGCCATGAAAGACGGTTTCTTCTTTTTTTTTAGGGGGGGGGTGAGGGTTGTTCTAGTTTTGATTTACTTTATGCATGAATGATGAAGGTATTGCATAAAGATATCGAACTGTAACAAAGCTGCAGATAAAAATGACACTTGATTTTTATTTTTATGTAGATCACCGGCCGCTGGCTTTCACTACAATCTCTGGATTCTACAACGGGAGGAAATTAACTTAAAAATTTCAAACTAGTACATACTGTCAATTACATACTCGGAGTATAGTGACAATTATTATTGTTTATGTTCACGTAATTTGTAAATACAAACTTGTCCAAGTTCATGTTGTGCGTGACAAATTAGCGGAAAAGTAAAATATATGTATATTGTAATCAAATCTACATTATATCGTGGTACTTTTATGTGCAGTTACTTTCTGCGAAAATAATATGTTCTAGTCCACAAATTGTTCAGACTTAAAGCTTATTTACAAAAAAAGAGAAATGTTGGCCCTTTGCTAAAGTACAAATTACTTTTTTAATGGATGCCGCTCGAAGACGAGTTACAAACCTGCAATACTCCAGTTCGAAGAGTACAAGTAATGTTGACGTTGGAAGTTGGTGAGAGGTAACGGTTGCCCAAAGTTAGCAAAACACTATTACAAGAAGGAATGGAAAATGTAAACAAAGGGCTCACCAACTCTTAGGTTGTTTGCATCCATTTTGAAAATATAAAGAGATACGAAGAAGGACATCTAAGATAAGCAGTTAAAGGGCTACAAAGGTTAGACTTCAACCGAACCGACAGGTCCAGCCAAGTTAAGCAACACAATGGTGCAAACCTCCAAAAGACACCCAAAAAGAGGGGAAAACAGAAGAAAAACAATAAACAAAGATACGTCATAACAACGAAAACCATCTACAATGCGAAGTTACCTCATACACAGCCAAAGATATCAATGTACATTTATTCTATTATTAATTAATAAAGTTTGTCTAATCTTTGTGGTGAGAGACCTCAGCCTGGTTGCTGAGGTTTGCGGATCTGGTCAAACCCCTGGAAAGGAGACCTTGGTAAACCCCACCAGGACTGGCGGCCAGGGTAGCGTGAGAGACTGTCATGCTCCTTCAGCGGCTATGGGAACTATTCTAGCCAATACTGGACAATCTTTCAGGCCCTACGACGATCGGTGGTTTCCCGGTTCAAATCCCCGGGTTGGCTCATCCCTTTACCAGATATTCTTCTTCTTCTCTAAAGGTCTGGTAATGTTTAAAATTGAGCCGGTATAGCCATACAAGCATTAAATTGCTTCCGATTACTTAAGGCCAAGAGAAAAAAAAATACATGTGGGCGTACTCTGGCATATTTGGCTGTACACGAAATTCCATTCCATTTATTATATTACAACCACATTTTTGGTAACATTTATTGTGCAAACGAATCTTCAGAATGTTTAGGCTGGTGGAAGTGACGATAGCCGATAGCCGGTGAGAAGTGAATACATACATGACGCACGACTCAGTATGAGAAGAAGCATTATTTAACTGCAAGTAGAAAATATTGCCATGAAGTGACCTCTTAAAGTGACATCTTGTGTTATTAGTGAAAAAAGATTAGTATAGGTTTGACATCGATAAGACCCTTCAGAATTTGAAACTGGAGAATGATATCACCGTATATAGATTTGCCTAACTGCAGCTATCGGTTGCTTGAGTTGATGTAACTTATCTTGGTATGGTAGGGGACCACCGGTTTACAAGTTTTAGTTAGACATAGTTAGTCACGACATAGCAATACATATTCATAACAGGGTCTAGCAACTCAAGAACCGTTCTGATGAAGGTTGTGAAAGCTTCAGCAAAACGACAGTGCAGATCCTATGACATGAGCAGAAAATGGGCCTTCATCATGACTTTATTGATTTTGTATCCGCGTACTGGTGAAACTTGAGCTACTTATCAGATCAACGTGATTGGTCTTTGGGGTATGGGGGAGGGGGCTTAGTTTTCATGTAACTGAAGTACGGATTGTTGTAGCCACAGTGAATAATAACAAATTTTCCTGGGTTGAGTTCGTGGTGGTTGGCAGAGGTCAACGTTATGGAACGATCGAGGACTTGCTGCCGAGCGATCAACAGAAGGGAGAGCGAAAACACCTTGAAATCGTCAATGTAACTGGAATTTTATTTAAAAAATAATAATAATTGCTGTAGCTAGAGGTGAAATCCACCTACATGCAAATTAACCGCATTGTTTAATAGTGGAATTGTATAGTTACAAATTAAAACAGGTCGAAAAGCCAACGTTCAACCAAATAAATACAGATGCAAACCTATTTACGTTGCCTTTTGACTGTTATGTCAGACTGCCTGAGAGGGGAATCGAACCCACGACCTTTGAAACCAAAGGTCGCGGTCCTACCGCAGTCTGACATATACGTCGAAAAGGCAACGTAAATAGGTTTGCAACCGTATTTATCTCAGCCATATGACACCGCCTATGGGTCAGTGATAGGACCTCGGCCTTTGATTTCATAGGTCGTGGGTTCGATTCCCTGTTCAGGCAGTCTGACATATACGTCCAAAAGGCAACGTAAATAGGTTTGCAACCGTATTTATCTGAGCCATATGACACCGCCTATGGGTCAGTGGTAGGACCTCGGCCTTTGATTTCAAAGGTCGTGGGTTCGATTCCCTGTTCAGGCAGTCTGACATGTAAGTCTAAAAGGCAACGTAAATAGGTTTGCATCTGTATTTACTTTAAAAATTGAAATATTGAATAACGAGAGTCCAACAATGTATTTGTAGGACTCGTGAAGTGAAAGGAGACTAGCTACTGCAGCACTAAACCGCGTAAGAAAACGGGATAATGGCGTGTCCAGATAGAGTTTAATGTGGGAAGTAGAATCGAACACTTTGTTGAAATCTAGAAAAAAAGTCGTGTCACACGCAACACATATAAACTAGTTGAGTGACAAAATTACATGTAGCAAGGCTTCATGGTAAGTTGCTCAGGGTACTGATGAGCAAGTAAGTTGTAGGACAGTTGTAATCAAGAAGCATGAACGTTGCTCAGGTTGCTCTGGTTATTGTACATTTTTAAAGTTTCACTTTAAACAAACGGTTTCACGATTTCGGACTCACCAGAAAGAAGGCAGTAATGGTGATAGTTGTTGACATATTGGAAAGAAACACTACCGTACACAAAAAATACAGTAAGAATCTTTCCAGTCAAAGAGTTCAAGCCTAACTTCATGCCAAGAAAGCCTTCTGTAAGCTCAAAGCAGCCAAAAAGGTGTTTTGGGTTTTTTTGTTAAATGCTACCAGCACTGCATGGTGTTCGAGACCATTTATGATACTGCTTCCTTGGCTGAATTGCCTAAAGCGATGCTTAGTTTACTCTTCTTGTTTACTAGGTTTACTCCCTTCCCGCTGCAGTCTCCATCCATAACAGTGGTTTTCATTTGGTAAACAATAACTTGTGACCTTTACTACAATGCCTCTCAACGTAGCAATAAGTTACTGTGGATAACAATGCTGCCAACTGGGCAAACGGTTTAATATCTTTTTTCCAAGTACTATAGTTAAAACGTAAAATAGTTAAATAGTAAGGTAAATATTGATAGGGAAGTTAGAATAAACAAAAGTTCTAACTCTGTGGTTCAGAGGGAATGAGCGAAAGAGGCTATTTTCCATCTCGCAAGCATTGCATGTGTTTTTGGACAGCCACAAACGTATAAAACAGCATCTCTACTTAAAACGTTGAAGGTGCAGATGTCGAACATATTGATTCTGGATTCAAACAATTAGACGACAATGATGATTTTTTAAAATTTAAATCTTAGCATTGCTGGAGAATGAGAGCAAATATATGGATATGCTGAATACTAACAAAACGCGTGATTGAAAAGAAAAGTTTAGCATTTTGGGGTAATAAAAACGGCCAAATGTTTTATTTCCAATGCCCTGAAACTTCAAAACGCTCCAGGCGTTATTCCCAAAGCGTTTCAAAACTTTTCGGGACCTTGACAGTAACTGAATCACTATTTTACCACCTTTAATAAGAGACTGAAATTTTAAAACAGTATGAAAGGTCATTTAAAGGTCATTTAAAGGTCATCAAAAGGTCATAAAATGTAATAACGATCTCACTGACATAATAAAACTGTTAAAACGTTGTGCATTCAGAATATGAACAGAATTTTTCATAAAGAATTTTTCACTATTTAGTAATGGATATCCGTGATAATTGCTCATTTGCGAGAATACCGTCGATAATTGCTCATTTGCGAGAATAGAGCAGTTCAATTCGAGAGGGTAGGGGGGAACCTCACAAGTGCGAAGCACGAGTATGATTCCCCACTACCCCCGAGAATTGGATTGTGCCGTTTCGAGCAACTAAGCTATTATCGACGGTCACCGCCGATTAGCCACGGATATGTGTTTTAATGGTAAGGCGTGACGTCAAGCTAACTTACCGACTTATTTGAGTTTTTAAAGAATTTTGTTGGTAAATTTTATTTGAGAATTATAATGAATTTAAACATGTTTACATACGACTGATGTAAATTCCTGAACGGAAACTTCCGGTCTAAAACTTCCTGTCTAGGCAAGGAACAGCTACGGGAACACGTGGATTTTTTTCGTGTTGCTTTGTTTCGGAATTCAGTATTTAAGGTAAAGACGTATTTTTTCTACTTTACTTTTAAATAAGATTAGACAGTATAAAACGTGATAAGGGCTACAGTAGTAGTTTAGATGTATTTCACAGTGTCAGTAGCCTAGTTTTCGTACCGTCAGAACAAAAGATTGCCGGGTGGGCCATTCCTCCGTGGGTAGGAGCCTAGCATTTTTTTTCGTGTTGTTGCACGTTGAAAATGTGCCTGTTTATGCTGGTTGCAATGGGGTATGCTGGTTGAATTTACGCTGTGTTTTGTAAATTCGGTCATTATATGTTACATGGTGGAGCAGGGGTTGTGTAGACCCCGCGAAAAGTGTTAGATTATCAAAAAAGGCGGGGTTATCAAAATTAACCCAAGGTGACGTGTGTGGGTTTTCAGATTAACCGTATATAACGACTACACTTTTAGCGTGGGGATGTGTTAGCGTGACGTCACCACCGTGCATTAAAATATAATATCAACAAACGATAACAAAGCGCTCAACGAGGGGGGTATGTAATTTCACTATTAATTACATGCATCGAGGATTCATAACAACAGATGAGGTTTGCACAACAAACATGTTTAGTTTCATAATTTATAATAATAAATAATGGAAATACGAAATTTTGTCACTTATACCTTTTCGACGAACTTAAACGGGACGAAAAGCCAGTGGGCTCGCTGATTGGTTAAATAAATACGGATGCAAACCTATTTACGTTGCCTTTTGGACTTATATGTCGGACTGCCTGAGTGGGGAATCGAACCCAGGACCTTTGAAATCAAAGGCCAAGGTCCTACCACTGACCCATACTGACACGGTCTAGTCAGTATGGCTCTGCGGTAGGACCTTGGCCTTTGATTTCAAAGGTCCTGAGTTCGATTCCCCGCTCAGGCAGTCTGCCATATAAGTCCAAAAGGCAGCGTAAATAGGTTTGCATCCTTATTTCTTTTTGATGAACTCGTGTAGTAGACGTCTATGCGGTTTATTAATGACACAAACTTGAAAATTAAATTAAAATTAAATTCACTAGTATCCCACAAATTATCAAATAAGTGCTCAATCGGCAATAAATGGACTGCATTAGAGTATTCTGTATAAAACTGCGGAAGAAACTGATCATACCATATTACGTCCTGATCATCACGACATGGATGCTGCATCAAAGTTGATGGTAAACACTCCAGGAAACCTGTTGGTAATATTGTATTGCGTCCTGGAGCTCAAATAATTTCTGAATATCGCATCTTGTGTGATCAAACATTTTCCCCACTGATTTATAAATCCCCTTTCGTAGTTATTCATTGAAAATAAGTCAGAAATATGCGCACAGCTGTAATGTGAGAATTGCCGTGAAATACCGTGTATCGCATTCACACTAATGACAGACAGGTGCCAACATGTTGGTGAACTACATAAAGAAATTTGTTGATCCAATTGAAGTGCCGACATGTTACTGAGATAATTAAATGTTGGGACACGGTTATGGCGATTACTTAACAGCTTATATAGAGCAGTGACACGACGTAGTATTATTGTATATAACTCTATGCTGGAACCTTAATGGGGTTAGCTGCAAAGGGCACTACAGAGAGAAACAGAAAGGCTTCATACTGAAGCCGATGCTGTGAAGAGTGATTTCTTAGACCTAAAATGCGCAATTTTTGTTGTTGGAGAAAACGTTATTTTAGGCCTAAGAAAACCGCTCTTCCGTTGTTTTTCCCTCCATTTTTATGTAGTGCACCTTGTAGTTATGCTCTCCAAAACCCATACTGGTGCCAATATGGCGGCAAATGTCACTGCTCTATTGGCAAGCTTTGCAGTAGGCCATGTGCTAGCCCGGAGGTTGCAGCCACGTCAACATTGAATCAACACTGGGGCAAAATGGTGACACCAATCCCAATGAGTTGCTAACGTTAGAAGTGATTGGCCAACGATATCCCAATCATCAAATGCTACATTAATCAAAACCACGGGAATTGGTATATATTTAATCCTAAAGTTCACCAATATAGTGAAGGGATAGGTCCCTTTAACCGCACTAAGTTTTTTCATACATCTTACGCAAATTTTAAAATACAATGATGTCATGTGTACAATTCAGAAGTGCGCTTGGGCCTGAACAAATCAGTTGCCACGTTTATTGTACTTTTTTAATTCGAGCGTATATGTTCATAATCATGACGACTCAAAGTGGCATGACGGAAAAAGCTCCAAGCTGCATCATTTGGGGTTGCACGCTTGAGTTGAGTTAAAATAAACATTGAGAGTCAATTGTAGATTTGAAACATTTATTTCATGGTAACGACTTAATGTCTAACTCCTAATTGTAGCTAGAGACGAGTCGGAATGCTGATGGCAATCTTAAACTTGGTTGCCGTAAGCTTTTCTGGCAATCCCATATACATTCAGTCGCAAAAATTAAGTCCCCAGATGTCATTTAACGTGGTTAGTCCAACTGACCTGTTGAACCGAAAATCCCTTCGGCAACAAAGATAACCGACTTGACCTTCCGATGCGATTTACATCATGACAATGGGAATGGTGTGCTGCAAACTGATACATCGGCTTAAATTCTTTATGCAATTTAAATGTTGCTTTGACTAATGGTGGCACAAAGCCAAACAACTTAAAAATACGAAAAGTGAATTTCCATTTATTAATCTGTGCCCTTGCGATCTTTGCACTTGTATTAAAGGCAAGCTGAAGAATGCGCAGAAGATGAAAGATCACATGTTAAATTCAGGGTAAACAGAATACCCTATGCGCACAGCATAATTGCGCACATTGCAGACAGCATTCTTTTCAAACTTATATCACCACTTTGATTGAAACCTAAAATTTTAGTCACGTTTGGTGGTTTCGTCACATTGCTAATTTTGTGGCCTCCTAGACTATTTTTAGGCGTTGGTAAAAAAGAGATTTTAAACTAATGATTCTTTTTTTTTTAAGTTTGTTCCTTTGATTACTAAGAAGCAAGCTTTGGGACTATTGTAGACGGAGTGAATAGAAATTAATTTTAAATGTCTATTTACGTGCGCTTTAATGACTTTGCCAAACTTGTTAATTTTCCTTAAAAATATGGATACAATACTCACTCGGCTACTTTCGGCTTTTTGGTATGAAGCTGCTTGCTTGGCTTTTTCACATTTTAGCTTTTTTTTTAAATAGGTCTATGGTACGTTTCATATTAATTTTAACATACTTTCATGCTTCCACGTTTAATTTCCATTTCGTTATTTGAAACCTCTTTCCGCATCCCATACTAAATATGTGCGCCATCGTCGCTGGCTAAAAATAAAATGCTACGTTGCTGCCTCTGATAAAGTTGGCAAAGAGCGTGTCTCTGCCAATAATGCTTTTAATAGCCCACAACTTACTGCTGTTTTGTTTGTCCCACAAGGCTTGCCATGCAACAAGCAACCTCAGACGTAAGGTTAGAAAGGAACAAGGTAGAGTCCGAAGACACAAAACTGAGATCCCTTCTGGAGGATTAAAAAAGGTCCTTTTCACTGCTACGTCAGCTTGCTCATTGCCAGCTATCCCAACGTGATCCGGGATCCAGCAGAAATTTCTGTTTTCTGGAAGCCAGGATGTTAAAATGCGTTCCCCGAAGAATAAGGATCCATTCAACAGCCAGGCTGAATACTAGAATCACCGCCAAAAACTACAGAATAGTCTGATGGAAGGCGATGGGAAACAATCGCTCCTTCATGCGCACAAAGCACATGCCACGCCACCTTCTGACTTTGGCAGCATTGGTCCCAATTTGAAGGGAATTCCTCCAAGCATTCTTTTTCACATGAAGCGAATGTGGGTGGAATCCTTTTCCTTTTCCCGATTACCTAGCTTCCTTTAGTGGTTAAAATACGGTGACCAAACGTGATTATTTCGTTGAGTTTCTTCGAAAAAGATTGGGCTTCATTCAGACTACAAAATGTGCAACCAACAACCAACATTTTACAATTTGGTGGCGTTATAGACTAAGTTTTGCTAGCATCGCTCGCAATTTTTCATTGTCATCCTTCAATCTACTTTTTTAAATAATATTCTTGTCTGGTGGCGAATTTCGTCTGTCGTACAGCTGTAGGCAAGGTACACCTTTCAGAAAAAAATTCATTGCAATTAAAGACATTTTTCTACGCTATGCTAGTGTGCATTTTTTTGGGAGTGGAGGGGAGTTTGGGGGCGGGGGTAATGAATTATGGTTAGCTTTATCTTAACAAATAAGTGCATTGCGAATGACTATGCAGGCTATATACGGCACTGTTGTACTCTAGTAGGCTTTCAGTAAATTCGTCAATGTAGTCTACACGAGGAACTGCAGTGAATTCTACGCAAGTAAACAGCAAAGTAATCAGTGAGCACAACGATTCCACCATCTGGCCACCGAGACGAGAACAAATGGCCAGGAATTACAACGAAACGAATTCCACTGATTACGAGCCGCCATTACAGGACGAGTGGCCTGTGGAATGTGCCATGAATCTCAAAGGGTTTCTCCTACCTTTCTCCCGGAAACGTGACCAGACCGGACGGCCAGGCAGGAGGCACCTTGCTTGATTGCCGCCAGAAAGAAGTAACGTAAAAGAATGGAGATGGCCAGAAAACAATGATGCTAATGGCATAAGAGAGCCATGGGACTCGCATGAGGACGACTCAGGATTTTTTGTTCTTTTTACCCTACTGAATATAGCATGTCACTAAAGACATTACGCTTTTAGATTTGAACATGAACAAAAAGACCTACTGAAACACACAAAGGATACTGACTGAAACAAAGGACAGTTCTGAAACAAGAGTAATATATGTTCTTATTCGTCTTTCAGGCAGGTAATCCTACTTGAAACAATAATAATAATATTTGTTCTCACTAATTACCTCACAGTTAAGATGTTAACTGACGAGAATCAAAAAACTCTGTTTTAATTATTCTCAAGCCGCAGTTGGATCTCACAATTTCTCGGGTTGAAGGCCACAGGCAGGTTGCTCGTCAATCGCGAACCGAAAATAATCTAAATTTTTGAAATAATTGTTGGCCAATAATTAAATTATATTGACGTTATTTTCTTGGTTGGCGAATGGTAAGCAACCTGTCCCAGAGAACTATGCCCCTTGTCTGTGCTTTCCTCGATGTTTTCGGGTTCTCGGGTTCACAAAAAAGTGTTTTGAGAGAGTACACTACTTAGAACCCAGGAACATCGATTACTCTCTTTTTTGTTACTCTACCTAGTATTTTTCATTATTGTGTGAGGAATTCGTGGGGTCATCAAGGATTTAGATTTTATGCCCAACATTTATACCCTAGGTAAGAACTACAGCTTCACAAAAACATATTCAGTAGAGCTCAAATTTCCCTGAAGTTTAGAAGTGCAGTTAATGGTGGACGGGTCATTCTTTTTTTCAGTGGTTAGCAGCAGCACTTGAAAAGTTTTAATGTTTGTTTAACAATAGCAGGTGAGGGAATTGTATTTTCATCTAAAGGACACTTGGTAAACCGAAATATGTCGTAAACTGGATCGTTATATATCATATGCTAAAAATATTATGACTGCATTTATTACAGCTGTAGGTTATGGCCGTTTGGCCCATAACTAACATAAAGTTATACCCAAAACTACAATCTATAGAAATTTCCAACAACTACAACGAGTCACGAACACAACTATAGAGCACCGTCATCGCTGACCGAACAACGCGTGCCGCCATCTTGTAGTGGTGGGGTAAATAATCACGTATGAAGCAAGCAGACGACGTTACCTGGTTTAGCCATAGAGGAAGGAATTCGCTGGAATTCGCTAGAAATTTAAACAAGGACGAACCCTCTACTCCTCTTTTGTTGCCGCAACCAAAAATCCGACAATCGTTCACCATCTTGATGGATAAACACGACACCAGCGCTGATGGCACGAAACAAGCCAAAATAACAAAATGGCGGAAAGCCAAGCCGTCTTCCCCACCAAGCGTTCCCCACCAATCTAGCCAGATGTCGGGCTCCACGGCTACATGATGACAGTACCGCAGCAAGCTGTGACGTCACAGGTCACTGCTCTCTATATATAGTCTACATACAGCAACAACCACAAAGTTCTCTAAGCCACAGATCACATTCCGCTCGCGAACAAGATTAATTTTTTTTAATATAGACTCCGTTGTTCCATGACAATCCTAATTTTCGCCAAGTTTTTATTTTTAGGTGTTTCGAGCTTCAGAAATTCTAGTCAATTGAGATTCGTAGCGTGCATCTCATCAACACCGTAAGTGTGGGTATTTTTTCCCTAATCATTAAATTTATTCCTTTTTAATTTATAATTATACAGTTTTGGAAATATTGATTAACTGAAAGCGTCCCGGTGATGGTTTTTTGTCAACCAATATTGCTGAATGTGTTCACGTACCATTGGAAAATTATACTCTTCACCGAACAAAAATGGCTAAAGCAAAGTACAACGTAACTGCAACTATAAATCCATCACGTAACAATTGTATTTAACTGATTGAGTTCCGTTTCCTGATGTCTCATATACCAAAAAAAAAAAGGCAAGGGAAGTTTGGAGATTTACGTAGTGGAAGTCGTACACTGATGACAATTGAGTTCAGGGATTTGGAAGACTGGTTCGATAGGAAAATTGAAAATTGACATCTTATGAGTTCCGACCTAATTCCCATTTTATACTCTTGGTACAAGATTCCCATCGAAAAAGACTTCCATTGCATTAACTGAAGAAACTAATTATTCCATCCACATGTAGAGTGAAACACTGGTAAGGCAATTTACCAAACAAACAAACACACAAACAACGACCGTGCTTCTGTTACTAAATTCCAACACTGAGTAAGATCAACCGTATGTAAGTTGTTTCTCTTTTAAAAATATATTCGTCTTATGTTGTGATCATCAGAATAATAATCATGCTGATTAATCATTAAGAGGTTGCCATAACATACAGTGCATACTAACGTACACGAGCACTCATTTTGTAAAGTTGCCATCTCTTGCTTGCTGACTTGACCGTAATTACCTAATGTCTATAATTAGAGCTAATTATGGTGTTCTACTCAACGATGAAAAGAAACATTGGCCAACTTTCGAATGCCGGGTTTTTGGTTATTATTCCACGTGCGAGACACGTGTGTTCCTTTTAAGGAAACTGTTTCCATAATTTGTAGCGACAACTAGCCCTTATATTGAAGATGGTTTGGCGCGAAGAGAGGTCTTTTCCCAACAAGAACGCAACAAGGACAGGACTCTATGCACGAACTGTCTTGTTGGACAATTTCTCGATTCATGTGCGGATTGTTAAATGTTTATTTTTTGTAAATTGCGTTATGTCTAAGGAAGAAGTAAAGAAGTTTGAATTTAACAAGTCTGCAGTGAACCCTTGAAATTACATTGGTGGCAGCGGTGTAGCCGTACTTTCACGTCGAGGAGGCAGCTGGATTTCATGTCGATTTGTTCGAGTTTCAACGGTCAGGGTGCTGCCTTTGTGTCTGCATTGGCAGTGGTGAAGCAAATTGCGTCTGCATCAAGTGTAAAGTAAATACATTGGTGACAGTGGTCAAGCCGGACTTCCACGTCGAAGAAACCAGCAGTTTTGGCTTACATCCGGACTTTCAAGTTAAAGGGGCACAGCTGCATCGAAAGTCGGCGGTAATGTCAACTTAGATGGTAGTGGTGAGCTTCTCCAACTCAGTGGGTTCACTTTCCATGGCAGAATTTCGACTTTGGCGGCAACCAGCGTGGGAGGAAGATTAAAGGGGCTTCCTGCTGTTCAAGAAAGACGAGTCAAGAGACGGAAAAGCTGAGCTGGCAGACAAGATTGCGACTGGACGAGGGACGGAAAACATTCCGATCAGCGAGAGTGGGCGGTAATGCTGCACTTCGTCGTGTGAGAAGGAAGATTTCGGCGAATTCCGGTAATGGAAGAAGCGAAATAGAGTTTGAAGTCATCGTCAGTGCAAGCCTGGGTTCGTCAGTTTGGATGTAGAAGTCGTCTTGGCAGCGTCTCCACAACGCGGCAACAGGTGAGCTGTGGCAAACTTTTTTTTTACACCTTGGTATTAGGGCGTTTGGGGAAAAAGTGTTGTTTAAAGCTTGCGGGAACTGTTGTGCGTGTTGGTGCTATTTTTTTATTGTTGGTTGCTTAGGTAATTAAGTAATTTTACAATGGAGTTGCTTAGTGATAAAACTGTGGTTGATTTGAAAGCTGTGTGCGAGGAATTAGGGTTGCATGCACCTAAAAAAAAAAGTGAAATTCTGGCTATGTTTAAAGGTGGGTTGGAGGGAGAAACTTTGTTGGCTGATGATTTAGCAGAAGCAGTTAAAACTGTAGAGGAGGCTAAAAGGGTAATAAATGAAGAAAAACAGAGGGAATTACAAGAAAAAGAATTAGAGAGGGAAAGGATAAGTGTAAGAAAAGCAGAATTAAGAAGGGAGGAGGCTTCAAGAGAGAAGGAGGACGAATTAGCAAGGGAAAAATTAGCAAGGGAAAAAGAATTAAGAGAGAGGGAGGACGAAATTGAAAGAGAAAAATTTGCAAGGGAGGCAGAGCTAGAACGAGAGAGGTGGGAACGGGAAGATAGATTAACGAGGGAGAAACAGGAGCATGAGCTGCGTATTAGCGAAAATGCTAGGCAGCATAATGATGAAATGCAGGCAAGAGAGTTGTCCTTTAAGCAAGAACAATTAAAGGTAAAAACAGAGTCTGTACAACAAGAAAAACGTTACGACATGTCGAAGTTGTGCCAACCCTTCAGGGAGAAGGAAGACAACATGTTAGTTTTCTTGTCTGGTTTTACTAGAATTTGTGATAGGATGGGCTTTAACAAAGAAGAGTGGCCTTTCAGATTGTTATCTTTGTTAACAGGGAAAGCGCGGGAAACACTCATGCGTCTTTCTGATGATGACTTTGCAAAGTTTGATCTGTGTGTGAAAGCTCTTAAAGTAAGATTTAATGTTACAGAGCAGTGTTTACATAACCAGTTTAGGTCAGCAAAAAAAACTGATAAACAAACGTACTTAGATTTTGCTCACACTTTGACAACACTGGGTACTGAATGGGTTAAGGAACTTGATTGTGGGGATTCTTTCCAAAAAATTGTTCCAGCAGGTATTAATAGAGGACTTTTTGAATAAGGTACCAAGTCCGATAAGAGTATGGCTTATTGATAAGGGTAAACAAGAGTCTGTTTTGAACTTAGCTTCGCTTGCAGACGATTACTGCGCTAATCGCCAAGAAGCAGTTCTAAGACAGGGGAGTGGTTCTGACAATGGAAATGGCGGACCACAGGGCAGAAATACTTACCGTGGAGGAGGTAACAATGGTAATGGTTATGGCAGGTATCGGAATGGTAATGGTTATCAAGGTAATCAAGGTAACAGAAACAATGGAGGCAACCAAGGGAATGGAACTAGTAACTATGGGAACAGTAACAATGGTAATGGTAACAATAGCAATGGTACTAGAAATGGTTCAGGTAATAATGGTACGAGCAATGGTACTACAGCTTCGGCTTACAATGCGCAAGCAAGGCCGCAAGCTAACGACAATAATCAGTCTGGTAGGAGAGCGCCTTTAAAGGCGGACGAGCCACGTAAGTGCTACATTTGTAACTCGAGCTCGCATTTGAAAAGGGATTGTCCCAACAATGGTACCAAAGCATCAGTGGGAAATGTATGTACTCAATTGCCTAGTGTACATGGTGGAAAGGAGGTTAGCTCTTTTAAAGGTAACAGTGGTACACAGTCGGTGGAAAGCCAGTTATGTAAGAAATGTACAATTAATGGAAAACCTGGTAGGTATTTGCTAGATACAGGTGCATTTATGGATGTGGTTACAAGTAAAATAGTAGAGCCTAGTTCGTTCACTGGGAAACGAGTTGTTTTGTCGTCAGTCGTAAGTAAAAACGTGACTGAGTTTCCTGTGGCAAAGGTAGAATTTGCTACAGATGATGGTTACATTATGCTGGAATGCGGTGTGTCGCCATATTTCAAAGGAGAAGCGTACGACCTTTTGCTTAGCCAAGAGTCTTATGAAAGGCTACAGAAAGTTGAAACAAAGGTAAACAAAACGGTGAATGTGATAACTAGGTCGAAAACAGCTATCAATAGAAAGAAAAGTAACGAAAAGCAAGCTGTAGATCAGTTTATTGATGGTGAAGTATTGGATAGTCTTTTTAAAGTTGAAGATGAGGAAACGGAGGAAAGTGTTCGAAATGTTGCAAGTGAAAATATGGTAATTGCTGAAAGCAGTGAAATTGGTGTCAAGGTCGAAGATAATAGGCTTGCACAAAATGATACAGTTGTCCAGTCACAACACGTTTTAGTCAATAAACAAGCTAGTGTTGTGGCCGACTCTGTAAGGAGTACGGAAATTTGTAAAATGGTTGCAGGGAAAGAAAATGTAGGTTTGTTGACAGCAGGAATTCAAGACTTGTTTGCTGTTAAAGCTGAAGTTTTAATGCAAGGGCAGGTGCTTGATCCTGGGTTGGAGGGATGTCGAGTGGCAACTGACATTGAAGGTACATCTTTTTTTTGGAAGGATGATGACTTAAGTAAGAAATGGTCGGCAGCAAATGGCGCCAAAATGTGTGACCAGGTAGTGGTACCAGAAATGCTTACGGAGCAACTGGTAAGGAGGGCACATGTTAATGCCTGTTTTGGGCACATGGCCACGGAAACGTCCATTGCCAAGTTGCAAGAAGTATTGCATGGGCCAAGAATGTGTGCACAATGTAAGAATTGGATAGGGTGGTGTGAAATCTGTAAGAAATACAGAAAAGGTGTAAGGAAGGGAGAGGACGAAATGATTTTGGTTCCGGTGGTGGCAGAGCCTTTCATTAAGGTGGAAGTAGATTTCGTAAAGCCTTTCAAAGTGTCGTCTGACGGAAATACGCATGTCTTAAAGGTTCGAGATAGGGCGTCCAGGTATCCTGAAGCGGTGGCTGTCAAGGGGGCTAACTCATACACGGTCGTAAATGAAAGCTTGGCGATTTGTTCAAAGATTGGGTTCTCTGTGGAACTCCAATTGAATCTTGGGAAACCGTTGGTTCCTGAACGGTCAGCTTGTTTCTTGAAGGAGTGTGAAATAGGCCTTGTAAATAGTAAGCCTTATAATTTGCAGTCTCAGGCTGTAGAAAGGATGCACGGAACGCGGGAAGACTGTAGCAGGGCTTTGGATTTGGAGGATCCTGACAAAGGGAATGATGTTTTAGCACCAGCTCAGTTTGCAAGTAAGTCAACTTCTTGTGAGACGGCAAATCTCACTCCTGCGGAGTTAGTTTACGGAAGTAAGGTGAGGTTAAAAAGGGAAATCGCAGATGGAAAGAGGGACAGATGGAAAGATGAGTTTGCACAGGTTACTACTAGTAATGAGGTTGGAGTCAATGTCATGGTAGTGGAAGGAGAGGACGGAGTGAATGGTAAAGAGTTGTACAGGCGATCTCAGGTGTGGGATTCAGGAGGGAAACCTGGGAATTTCACCAGCAGACAAGTGAACGAGGAAGCTATTAGTGGCCCTCTGTCTGCGAGGGTAAAGGAGAAGTGTAGGTGCCTAGTTGTGGTGAAAGTGGAAGCAAAATCTGTTTTACTGGTTATAAACACGAAGAAAAAAGTCAGGTCTAGGTTAAGATTGACTGGTAATGGCTTGCATATGTTAAATAACTATGCAAAGTTGGTATTGCCTTTGGCTGTCAGTGTGAACAAAGGGGCACCAGACAAAGTGGAAGGGGGCAGTAGTTGCGGGAAAGCTCTTCACAAGCTGCAGTGTGTGCTTGCTTCTCCCAAAGTGTTGTTGAATTCTGTGTCGGACGAAGTTTTCTTGTTGTTGTTAGCATGCAAGGTTTACAGTATTATTGTTAGCATTGTTTGGATATGTGTTGCATGTTTACTTTTTTGCTGGGGAAAGGGGGACAAACGCCCTAATGCTGAGTGTAGGGGGGTTTGCCATGGCAAAAATGTGTTTTCTCCAGTGGTGAACAGTACTTTTGAGTTGGATCCAGGGAGGTGGATTGTTGTGTGTGGTATTTTGTGGTATGGTGTGTTTAGGGTGGCAAGAGAAGTGATGGAGCGAAAAGAAAGTTTTTTTGAAGGCTTTCTTGTGGTGTGTTGTAAGCATAAGTGGATGGATTGCTCGTTAAAGAGAGAGTTTCCTGAGTGCTGCAGAGTGTAAAATTGGTGTGTCGTATTTGGTGTGTCAGTGGGGCCGTTTGGTATTGGGATGGTCCTGTTGCCGTGTTGTGGATGTGGAGTGGTGTTGTGGAGTGCAGTGGTGTGTAGCAATGTGCAGAAGAGTGCAGCGGTGTGCAGCAGTGTGCAGAGGTGGCAGTGTGCAAAATGTGTTGTGCAGTGTTGGTGTGTTGTGCAGTGCAGCCACAGTGCGGTGATGTGTTTGTGCTCAGAGGGTTGGAGATTGTTCTTTGCCTTCTGTGCAGCGTTCCTGGTGATAGGCATCACTAGTGGCCTGCACTTACCGTGATTTGTTGTGGACGAATCACAGCGTTGGGTTGGAGGTGTAAAGTTGCCATCTCTTGCTTGCTGACT
>JAHWFP010164085.1:5231-30935 GCA_023313725.1 Lithobius niger
AGGGGACTGCGCTTTGCGGAGAACGATAATCATCCTAAGGCCTTCCCAGGAAGAACTGCCTGAAAATACAAAGAAAAAATAAAAAAAATTGCGCAATCAGAACTGTGAGGGGCAGGAGGAACGCCCTTTGTGCGAGAACGATAATTATCTTAAAGCTTCCCCAATCAGAACTGCAGGAAACTCACTGCCGGAATATACAAAGAATGATGAAATTCCCGATGTATACTGAAATGTCAGATGTCCACTCTAGCCCCGTCCGCTCTAGCCATGCCAACGTTTGAAAACCAGAAACAGGCATTAGATGTGTTCATTCAGGACAAAAAAAAAAGGAAGGAAAATCCTTAAAACTCGAAAACAAAATAAAGCTCCTTCAATGCCAGCATGGACTTGCATACTATCACACTACGTGGTACCAGGATGTACTCATCAACAGGGCATAAACGAGGGGTGGTTTGTGGAATCCCGTGTGTAAACACGTCGATAACGCGAATCGATCTTGCATCTTCTTGGTTGGAAGACCAAAACTACTTGGCTGTGGTTTGCTCGATTTTCTCGGATTCACAGGGAACACTCGTGAAGCTCGCTTTTTGTGCTTCAAGGAAGTGTTTTTTTTTTTTTTTTTGGAGAGTTAGCATGGGCCTACGCCCCTGGCACTCAATAGGTCCTTAAACAATCTATATTTCAATTTGTCACTGACAGGATCAAGAAAAACAAATATGACGATAGCAAACAGTGTTTCAACCGTGTTCTTGGAAACACCCATATCCTCTCAGATTTCTTTCTGGTGTCTTCTTAGTAATCTGTTGTCCCTGGCCTCCAATGGTTGTTCAGCAAACAAACTCCAACCTTAACCGTCTGCTTTATCTATAACAAATTGGAATTTTTATCACTGCAAGATAGCTTGAGTTGCCGGCAGCTACCCACAACACTATGACAACATTATCACTTGTTAACCTTTGTGTGCCACGTGTATCTCACACTGTAAAATTAACTTGTAAATTATTTGAATGCTGGAGATTAGTGAAACCACAACTTACATTTGGGCCAATCCTATACCTCCTGTGTCCTACACGATTGGCGATGCCATCGGGGGCCTTAGAGTACCTGGCAGGTCTAACCTTGGTGGTAAGGTGTTCGTGACCCCATACCTCATCCCCCTGACCTTCCCGCGGCCAAATCTGTATCTTTATATGATATTGTCTTCTGTTTATAAATTGAGCTGGATGTTAGTGATCCTAGGGTCCTTGCCAGACCATGTTGCTATTGTGACAAACTGTTATTATTATTACATATGAAAATATTTGAATGAGGGAATATGCTACGTCTAATTAGAGCTTGTACGCTTCTGTTTCTGTGCCAGGGATTTAATGTACTGTGTCCACAACGAACTTTACCCTATTCAAAACAACTGACCCAATAGCGTCCACAGAACCCCCCCACTCCCCCTCCCCGATAGGGCTGGGGCAACTTTTTTTGGCTCTCTCGGTCCTATTCTTAGCCGTTTTTTGTGGCCAAAAAAAAAAAAGATGGCCCTATCTTAGCCCTTTCTCAGGCACCGCTGCACCAACAAACTTTGGCACAAGAAGCGCCCTTTTTCCCCTTTTTCTTTCAAACCATAACGGATGTGTCTCATTTGCAGTCAGTCTCATTTGCGGACCGGTCTCACAGTCTCACGGTCTCATCTTACGGCCGGTCTCACAGTCTCACAGTCTCACGGTCTCATCTTACGGCCGGTCTCACATGCGGTTACATGATTCAAATCAAGTTTGAATAGCATATTTAAAAATGAGTTCGTCTCACCTGCGGTCAAACCACTGGAGGGGGGGGGGAATTGAGACTTAATGGCGGGTCGACAACTTGGTCATTAGCGCCAACCTCAGTCACAGTGCAGTGGTCCGGGTTGCCGCTGCACCACACATTACAGAGATGTTATTCAAACCCCTAATCTAAATCTTGTCATACAACAGTACCTCCTGCAAAAATTGAAAAACACCGGACAAAAAACCACTGGGAGTGCGAAATTCGAACTGTGGGGGTCAGAAACAATAAAACATCTTAAAGCCTCCCCAAACAGAACTGACGGAAATTCATTGCCGGAATATAGGAAGAATGAAACTCCATGGAGAATGAAACTCAGCTCACGATGCGCTCGATGCCTTTAGTACCACGACACCTAAAATACACGGGGGAACATGTCCGCTATGCCTGCCATGCACGTGCCGGTTCGGTCGTCTTCGCGCATCTGACAGTGTATTAATGTGCTCTTTAAGTCGTTCGCTCATCCGTCTTTTCGTACTTATAACGTCACCCCTCTGGTCCTCATAATGACGTTCCATTGCTGAGATTAAGGCCTCCCGCGGACTGAGCGAGTTGGTCGCGCGGCCAAGTCGCTCAGTGCGACCAGGTCACTGCGGCCAACGAGAATGCTTACGGTTTATGTAGCACCGTCCACTGGGATCCCGGGCGACCACACTTGCTCCGTGTTCATTTTTCACCACGTGATCGAGAATCATCAATGAAAAACGGACGTGGCCGCGTGGCACATCGCCGTGTTTTTTGGGCTGCAATGACCAGTGCACGGGGGGCCTTAAAGGCACCGGCGCACTAGGCGCCCAGTGGTCGTTGCGGCCAAAATACCAGGCGACTTGTGCCGCGAACAAGTCCATTTTTTCTTGATCAGTGGTAGAAAATTAATACGGAGCAAGTATAGTCGCCCTGTGGTCGCCTGCACGCCACCTGGGATCCTAGTGGCCGCCACGACTGACTGGCCGTGGTGGCTAAATGCGCGGTGTTACATAAACTGTAAGCATTCTTATTGGCTGCAGCGACCTGGTCGTGCGGCCTGGTTGCCTAGTGCGCAGGGGCCGTAAATGTTTCAGCAAATATGTACTCATCGCTGACTATTGCAAGTTGGGAAGGTATCCAGATTATTTGCTTAATTCTGTCTTTGCCTTATCGAGGGATGCAACGCATTGCTTACGCCCCCAGGAATTTGGTGAGGTGGGGGGGGGGGAGGAGTAGATGGGCAAGGAAAATGGGGTCTGAGAAAATCAACTATGTAGTTCGCTGGGGAAGCGCTGTAATCCCCTAAATCCGACCCCCCCCACCCCACCCCGGCCAGTGCCTTGGAAGGTTTGAATATTGTGTTCTTTTTTAGCAACAAATGATTTACTTGTTCACTTTTACCAGATTTTACTCTCAATTCCGAATGTGGTAGGGAAGGGGTTCAAATGGCCCAACTTACCCCGATACTCCGCCCCCCCCCCCCTTTCCACTAGGGGCGTCGTGCATCCACAAAATTGGGAGGGCACAACCTTTTCCAGCTAGGGGGTCTTGGGGAGCGCTGTTAGCTCCTCCAGCGGGGGTCCTCCAACATTTTCAGCAATTTTAACGAGTTTGAGACAGCTGGAAGACCCAAATTGATACTTTTTAAAAGGGAGGGCTGGTGCCCAGCGTCCGGTCGGAGGCACACAAGCCAAAATCACCTTTACTTTCAGGAAATTGGGATGAGACCTCCCCCGTGCGCCAATGGCGCGACGCCCCTGCACTCCACACCCCGCCCCTTCCCTTTTCATTAAAAAAAATCCTAGCCTCCACACAGAGCGTTACGCGCAAGACCGTCAGCGTGCTCATTACCACTCACCCCACTGTGACCTCGCACCCACTTGAAAGTCACTTTGGCCGTCCAAAGAGAGACGATGCCGACAATACTTACAATGGTTATAACAATATTTTCGCATTTACGCGCCCATCCATACTATCCGTTACGCCCCCAGGCTCCAAACCATAAAAGGTACGCAGTTCGTATTGTACTGCACCCATTCGTCCAATTTAATAGCTGGAAGCCTTTCCGTTATCTCGGTATCGATGAATAATCACCCTATAGGATTTGTGCATATACGCGGGAGGCTGGCATTTTACAATCCTTGTTCCCTGGAATTGGAGTTCAAATTATAGTTCATTGCATTCGAGTGAACTAATCCATTTTTCGTGTATCTTCACAGCTGTGAGTATGGGGATACGAGCTATAATGCTTTTTTTTTTCTAAACGGAGAAGCCGTTTTTTGTACAGTTAATTTGTTGGCCTTTTTCACTTTCTTTTTTATTGTAAATGCTACGGTTTGATCTATCGTTTCTACGGTACGTCTGCTGTCTTCCCACGTTTGTTTGCGAAAAAAACAGAAAATTAGAAATGTGTATTATGTTCAAGTTCCGCCAAAGCTTTGTCCCATGTTTATTATTTGCTGGCAACAAACTAACGTGTGTCTAGATTTAGTAAGTTTCATCTCGATGGATAGTTGACTCTGCGTTGTTGCAGGCAGACACAGTATCGTGGCAAACAGTCGCGGGAACAATTCAGCTGGCTTCCCGAAGCCCATGAAGAACTAACATGTCGGCCGCCCAATTTTGATGCCGGAAGGCCTCAAAATTAACGATTTCACACACTATAGTTTGAACTTGGAAGATTTAAGCGAAAACAAAGACTATTTCATTTTGGTTCTCCACAACGAGTTATCATAGGCTGAATTTGAATTTTTATTTGAGCCCTAAGCGGCCTACCAAGCCATACACTCAAGCCTAGAACACCTTACCCTAACTTAACCTAACCTAACCTAACCTACCATAGGCTGATTTTTTTTTTTTTTATTTATTTATTTGAGCGTACAGGCCTATAACACCAAGTGCTCAGTCTAGCCTACTTAAAAACTAAAACCAAATGCCACCAGTACAAGAAGCAACTTACAAATCACCAAAAGAACCAGCAAGCACCCTGGACCCTATGCACGAGGTACCGGGAACAAGAGAGACTCCTGAAACTCTAGGTGAGCCGTTGTGTTGCCTTACAAAACCCCAAGGTCCTGCGCAGGGGGCCTATACCATAGGCTGATAATGCTAACTCAACAAGATAAAACGACAATGTTAATTTCCTTGCGCCCAAGCATCGTTGCATCTTTTTGTTTGAGTGATCTCTAATCCAATCTTGTGCGCTTCGCTTCTTTGTTGGAACATTGTAACAGGTTGCAGCATTGTAACATTTTGACATTGTTAGCTGCTACGCCTCCTCTTCCTTTGTAATAGTGCGTACGGCTTAGGGCCACAGCTCTGGTAATAAATTCAAATTCCTCCTCCTTTGACTTTCGCGTTGTGGTACGCGAGTAGTCAGGGATTGCAGTCAGGGATTGTGTCGATTTTATGGTCGGAGGCTGTGAGTACTAGTTCGTAATTGTTAGGACGTTTACGTGAGTGTGATTTCATATGCAAAACAAAACGCCTTGTTGATTACGACATGTAGTGGGATTTTAGATTTTGTGGCAGAGCGTACGACTTTTAGGTCAAGGCTCTCGAAATAAAATTCAATTCAATTCCTCCTCCTCCTCCTCCTAATGAATATTGGGTACATTCAGTAGATGATGGGTATGTTGAGTGTTGTAGAGTTTGTGGATGTGGCGACAATGATTTATGTAGTTTGCATAGGGTGGGCGCATGGCCTAGGGCCGAGGCCTCAATAAATAAACATTTCTTCCCTCCTCCTGTCCAATTTCTGAAAATTCTCGTGCGCAAACGAACTCGGCAGGCCGTGTATATATCATCGTCTACTAAACTGTTTATGGCGAGAAAACCCGTGAAGGGTTACCGCTCCTTGAACTAAATAAAAAAAAAACATAATAATAATCTAGATTGACCTGAACTAAACGAAACCTAACTTAATCGTGCTGAGTTGTTTTAGATTCAAATGAATACTATACGGTCACTTTATTGGAAACATAATTAATCAGCGACCACTAACTATACTAAGTTTCGAGTTTCTTCAGGCTGTTCAAGAAACGATTTAGTTAAATTTTCATAAGGAGCTAACAATCAATACTTACACTGAAGCAAAACCAGAAAACGACAAAAAGGTGTGATATCATACAAAAACCCCATTAGGGTAAAGGAACCCATCAAGTTTTAGCCATGGAAAGTAGCGATATCAGAGCCAAAATGGCTCCCACCAAGTTTTACGTCCCAACCCTGATCACTCAATCTTAACTGATACCTCGGTGTTGTCAGTTATGCTTGAGTGATCACGGTTCGGACCACAAACTTGGAGGCAGCCATTTTAGCTCTGATATCACTACTTTCTATGGCCGAAACTTGTTGGGTCCCTTTACCCTTATGGTGTTTTTGTATGATCTGTTAAACGGAAAGTATTTATTGCTTTTAGCTTCCTGTACGATTATATAATTTCAGAGTAAAGCGGTACAGACGAAGTTGGGGTAACGGAGTCGTATCACGGTTCGATGCCGGGTATATGTTGATCCTATTCGAATCAGGGTCTTATTATTCCAATGAAAAAAAAATGCTTATAAAGTTGGTTTTTATTGTACGTATACTTCGATATTATGGGGCATGACTGTTTTTTCATTGTTTGTCTTTATTTTCCACTTAATCGTGCACTCAGAAAATGTGTGGGAGGCGGAGACGTTTGTGAGACGCGTTTATGAAGGTTACAAAACAAGCAAAACTTTCAAAGCCGGTAAATTTCTGCTGACGGACTCTATGTTGGGGACACGGTTATCACAGGTGTTTGCTGTTAAACGAAAAGCATTTATTGCCGTATCTTCCTATACGCTTACATAACTTCAGATTATGTAAGCGTCAGATTATGATACGAGGCCTTGAACCTGGTAAAAAAAAATAGTGGTGCCAGTTGGAGGAACTGCCGATTGTCTAAATTTCACAATGTTTTGGGCGTGGGCGGCCCTGAATACCGTTTGCAAGGTTCGTACAGCACAGCAATATGCTTTTCAAGTATTGCGTCACGTTTTGTTCCGCGTTTAACGCGTACGCGTCTTTAATGATGTAATGCCTATTTCTCGTTCTTTACCTGTTTTATTAAAGGCACCCTTTCACCTTTCAACTCCTAGATGCAGCACCGTATCTTCGAACAATATAAAGAAAATACCGGTAAATAAAAAATGTAACAACACTATTCGCAGCAACGCCGCGATTTTTTACTAAAACGAGATCACGTGACCCGCATCAGCCAATAGGATGATGGAGAATCTGGAATGTGGTGTCCTGTATGTTGCCACGATGTCCTACGTCACATAACCAGGCTCCCAATGACGTCATCCACGAATGCTTAATGGATGTGCAAACGCCCCCATATTACGTAATGGACGAGCCAGTCAACACATAGCTAGTTAGTCACCTGGTTTGTAACTGCCTATTTAGGCTGATGAGCACCGATAAATAAATGTCTCTTTCGCCTCCTACTCATGTTTTAATTCTAGTTGTAAGTAGGCTAATTCGGCCATAAATGCCTATTTACTGCATGGAACGTGGATGCTGTGTTGAGAATATGGGTAAAGCTATCGAAATGGTGAACAGGCGCCTTTAATTGCTGGGTTTCTTTGGCTTTAAATGTAATTTGTCGCTCTTGACGTCTTTTTGGGCCTTTGTCTCGTTCGGTGTTTCGAGGCCGCGTTGTCCTTTTTCCTATTCTTGTGTTGCGTGCAATGTTTGAGGCAGGGCTTGTCTGAAACTACTGAAGATTAAAGGGCATTTACATCTATTTTGACATGCATGTTTGACTTTTGGATCACTTACACAATAACTAAACACAAGAATTGCGGTAAGAATACGTTATTTACGTCCGATATAACAATTTAATTACTGCACCACCAAAACACGACACGGAGATCGCCATAGGAGAGTTTTAAAAGTCAGCGGCTTGCAAGTCGCTTGCAAGCGGAAACGCTTGCCCGTTTGTTATTTCAAAGGGAAATCGTTCGCCGCTACCAAGCGACTCGTAAGCCGCTGACTTTTAAAACTCCCCTCATTGTTTTGCTGGAACGGTCAGAAATTAATGCCGACAAATGTCACTTTTCAATTTCGACTCGCAGCCGATTGAGATAGCTGTATTGACTGTGAGGAACTCAAGCGTCTGCGGCCTTAGCTGGCCGGCAGTGTAGTGGCCAGCTAAGGCCGTCAGACGCTTGAGCTCCTCACAATCAATACAGCTATCTCAATCGGGTGCGAGTCGAAATCGAAGAGATCCGTCTGTCAGCATTATTTTCTACGCGTTCCAGCAAAACACTGGCGACCTCCGCATCGTGTTTTGGTGATGCAGTAATTAAATAGTTATATCGGACGTACGTAACGATTATTACCGCAATTCTTGTGTTTAGTTATTGTGTAAGTGATCCAAAAGTCAAACATGCATGTCAAAATGGATGTAATTGCCCTTTAAATGTTTTTTTCGCCTAATACGATTTTGTTGTTGTGACCTCCAAAGGCTGCGCCCTGGGGCTGATGATTTTGGTTATCTTGTATTTTTAACTTTTATTAATTTGTCGTATTTTTCTCTCAACAATCCTCCCGTGGTATCGTGTAATTACTTTTCTTCATTCTTTGTTTCTAATGTTATTTCTCTTTTTGTGCCTTGTCTTTGTTGGTCGTGTTTTGGGCCAAACTGGTTGAATGAATGCACTGTTTTCTGTGTTAAAACTTGTTGTTCATGTTTGTGAGTTATGCGACCGCCTCTTGATTTGTTGCTGTAATTCTTGTATCCTGAAATCATGATGGTTTGGAGTGAAGCGAACTGTAAGTTAAACAGTGCCGTACTAAATGTGACTATAGATTTTATCGATGGTATTTTCGCGCAATTTTCGATATAAAATCTGTCATTTAGGCCTAGAGTTGAATCTGCAAAAATGAACTCTTGACTTTTCGGGAGAAACACAGGACACGTTTTGATGTTAATGAGACCGAATGTCCCACTACTCCCCAAATGTATTTATTTTCTCACAAATGTCACGGAAAAGTTATGTGTGCGTGTACAAAAAAACCTTCGATATTATTTCCCTATTTTCATCGGTTGGCGTAGTGATTTTATTTAGATTTACGGCCTCGAACATTATTTTCAGAATCAAGTGTACATTAGCTGGGTATGTTTTCGCCGCCCTTTGCACTCTTTTCACCCACGTTGGTAGCAGTTATGGTTGACTACTCTGCCTTGTTCACCACTCTTCCCACGTTTTTTCCAAAATTCTCTCCTCTTCTGACCACGGGAAAATTACCACGGAATGATGTTCTTTCGAACGTCGCTTTTTAGTCTTATGTACAGCCGTACCGGCTGAGAAGACTATTGCAACGACTTTGTCCGTCCGCCCGTCGCTTTTTTCATATTCGCAACGGTACCAGAAATTGACGGCCACTGTTTACAACGTTCGATTCAGTGTCAAAAGTTAGTTAAATAACATGACAAATTAAAACATTGTTGCCTCCTTATAGCTATAACTTCTTCGACGTAACTAAATTAAATAATATTTCATCGTCGAATTGAAATCCTAAAGATTTGCGTTAACGCAGCCGTAAAAACAAAAACATTTTAGCTTCGTTTAAAAGAGTCTTGTCGCATTGTTGCATGAATGAATAGGCTTACGATCGAACCAAATTCTCCATTAGGCCTATCTGGTACTTACGAAACTAAAACTGCCATTAAACAAATTACGCCTAAAAATGAAAATTAGATCTAAAATTTCAAAAGTTGCTACGAGTCGCTGCTGCAGCGTTTCTCCTGTCCCTTCCCTACTACCACTTATCTATATTAGGATACGTTACGCATTACGTTGTAACACTGTAACTGTGTGCGCGGAGGCATACCGTGTTGCAAAAATGAATTGGCTTACTGTATACAATCCAAATCTCCGTTAGTTGCTACTTACGAAATTAAAGTTGTAAATTAGGCCTAAACGCTGACAATTATGCCTAAAATGTAAAATAAGCTTGAAAGCTAACACATTTGTAACGGGCAATTCTGATGGTTACTGTTTTTAGATTATATAATAGAGATAACTGTTGTAGTGCATGATAGAGGTGTGCGCCTCAACATTGGAAGTGGAGGAACTGTACAGAAGACCAATGCGACTAGATAGTCGCTGTAGCCCCTTGTCTTTACTCTTCTTCAACCCAGTGAAGAATAGATATATTTCGCCTATACCACACACTTTACTTTCGTCACTAATGTTTGCTACGTGGAATGATTTTTAATTTATGCTCGTTATGGTGGCCAAGCTCATTCCTTCTGTTGTGCCTCCTCTATACATGCGTTTTGATGTTTACGGTTGCGCTGCTTCGTCCTTTTTATTTTCCATTTTCCCTGCTTTTCCCGGTAAAGGTGCTCTAAAATAAGTTCAACGGCAAATGTTGAAGCCAGGGTAGATTAGTAGGTATAGTGACATAGCTTCCTGTATGTAAGAGGCCGAACGTTAGAAACTCAACGCGTCGTCCAGTAAGCCGCCGATTCTGTCACCAGTCGCGCTGCGAACACCCCAAAAAAGAACTGCTCTAGCAAGCGGACTGAACTGTGAAAGGTACTCGCGACGCGCGAAAGCTTAAAACATTGCAGTGACACCAAATAATTAAAGTTTAACAACAATGGCTTTATGCTACGTACCTCTTTGACCACTCGACGGTAAAACAGAGTCTCCGGAGGTTTAATTTCATTAATTTCAAACAGAAGAAGAACCAAGGTACGTGTGTATTGTACTGTATAATAACGCTAGCGTTTTCTATTCTTATTAAAAATGTGTTAAACGATACTTTGACGTAAGAGTAAATCGTCCGAAGACTTGAAGAATAATCACCATTACCATAAAATAATGTTCGTGTAGTGCTGCAACACCGGTAAATCTAATAAATAAATGATTACCACGTTTTTGTGCGTCCCGCTAAGACTAATCAACGCTAAGACTTGGGGTAGTTTGTTCTTCGTGCTTTCACTTCACCGCACCACTTGGACGACGCGTCTCGCATGCTGCATGAAACCGAGCGTTAAGCCTTTTACATACAGGCAGCTATGGTAGTGACGCTTATCTGAAAACGTGTTATAAAATAATACCTGCTTCCACCAACGGCTTCTCGTAGGAGACGAAACTTGAAATAAAAAATGGCGGCATCGTTGCCATGGTAGGCCAACCCACCTGCAAAATTGACGAAAATGGGCAACATCCGAAGTTGAAGAACTTAATCTGTGTTCGATTCAAACTGTATATAGTTCGTTACAATAAAATGTAAACCACGAAAGAAGCTTCAGCTTGAACGGCCGATGACCACGCTTCTCAGACGTTCGCGGAACACAAAACCATGCGTTATACTTAGCTCCACTTGTAACGACAACCCGTTTTAAAACTGAATGTTGGATTTAAAAAATAAAACTTGATCAGCCAGTTCTGATCTTTCTTAAAATGATTTTAATGTCCTAATCTGAAGTATGATATATTTTAAACGATTAATTTTGTATTGTTATCATGATCTATTTATTTTAATGACGCTAAATAGGTTTGATCCCCATGATGCTTTGCGCTTCCTGTCACTTGACGACAGCACTTTCTGGCGGTAAATATCTGAAAGCAGGTATTAGTTTCGTCCAAATGTTTACCGTTGTCAGAGAAAAAGTGGCACTACCTATATTTTTTTTTTTCGGCCGATCGAAAATAAACCGATTACCAATTATGTTTTGACTAAAACTTCCTTCAGTAAAGGTTCTATTCATAGTTTTTCTAAACTTAACCCTTCTGGCCGAAATTCGTAATTTAAAGCAACATCCGGCCTGCCTTATAACAGCCACGCGCAGTCATGTGTTCGCACGCTGCCGTCGATAGATTCGGCGTAATAATGCTACAACGTCACTTCCACCCTCGTCTTCGTGATCACATGAACGACGTCTGGCCTAGCAGACGAATTGCGGGTCACGTGACAGCATTGACACAAAAACTGTGTCGTCACAACCGGAAACAATGAGACGTCATGGTTATTGTAGGCGCGCAAAGGATCATATAAAATAAAGGTACCAATATTCAACAGAAAACCTCCTAGACGCCACTTTTTAAAACGGATTTTTAGTTAGGGATTGACTAACGGTATGTAAATAAAACTTTGGGACCGTACTTGATGTGGAGGATCGAGAAAAATGGCGCTGGGACGAATATCCTTTTAATTATTGAGTGAAAATTTGGTACATCCTCGTGCAACTGGGAGCAAGCTATACAGGCAGCTCTATCAGTGCCGATAGTTGCGCCAGGGTATTTGCGAACGGTTTTCAATCGGTGACAGTGCCACTTTAAGTGGTAACCTTAAAGGGACACCCGGCCTGCCTTATAACATTACGCCTGCCTTATAACAGCCACGCGCTAATCGCCATCCGCGCATATAGCATCGTAATGGCCAACTGAGATAGTAGCTGCGTTCCTCTCAGCGAAGAACGCAG
This sequence comes from Lithobius niger, assembly GCA_023313725.1. Taxonomy (NCBI): domain Eukaryota; kingdom Metazoa; phylum Arthropoda; class Chilopoda; order Lithobiomorpha; family Lithobiidae; genus Lithobius; species Lithobius niger. Next base: position 17,488 of record JAHWFP010164085.1, read on the forward strand.
CTACTGTCTCAATTGGCATTGCGCATAACAGACCAACCACCATGAACGTATTAATTGTGTCGTCACAAACCGGAATGATTATTGTATTTTAACATCACGATTTATAATTTTCTAGGCTTGTGTCTTATAATTTTGCTTCGGCGATCTATTGGAATAATTTATTTCAATTTTTACCGCATTAGTCTTTTAGATTTTTGATCTTATGGTAATTATTAGAAAATTAGTACATGCACACACAGGGAGATGAAACGTCATGATTATTGTAAGCGTGCAAAGGATCACATACTGCGGGACACAGTAAATATAGTTAATTATAGAAAATATAGAAAATCTCCTAGACGCCACATTTTAAAACGGATTTTTACCAAGGGATTGACTAACGTTAAGGAAAGAGACCTTTGGGGAGGACTAACCTTAAGGAAAGGACTAACTAGGAAAGGAGTAGAAAGGACTAGGAAAGGACTAACCTTAAGGAAAGGACTAACTAGGAAAGGACTAGAAAGGACTAGGAAAGGACTAACCTTAAGGAAAGAGCTTTTGTGGAGGATCGAGAAAAATGGCGCTGGGAGGAATGTCCTTTCAAGTTCTATTGGGCCGTTTATGTATGCTATGTATAGATACAACAGCGCATGTGTGTATTATAATTCCTAACTTTAAACAGCTGCAGTGTTAGTTCTAATTAAGATCCAGTAACATAATGGGGCTTAAATGGAAGGTGAAGATGTATATTTTTCAACAAGGGTAATTAAAACGATTTATTTTATTAAGGAGCTCAGCTATGGTAGTTTATCTACGTTGTAGCGATTTTATTTTTGCGTCTGAGGAGGCTGAGATAACGTCCGGACATAGCAGCCATCAAGGAGTCTGGTAATCTCACACACTACCCTGTTCGGCACAGATTGACATGGCCTTTCCCAGAGTCCGCTTTCCATTTATCGACTAGGTCATCTTTTCGTCAAATCGGTTGAACTCGACTGCCCCCGCCTCAGCCATGATGACCACAATAGAGGAGACTATTAGGCCGTCCGCACACTGAGTGACTTAGCCGCGCGGCCAGGTCACTGCAGCCAATGAGAATGCTTACCGTTTATGTAAAACCACGCACTAATAATTTCCATTGGCTGCAGCAGCAACCTGGTTGCGCGGCCAAGTCGCTCAGTGCGCGGGCGGCCATAAGTGTCTTACGAGCTATTAGAAATTATCTAATTCTCAGCACTCATGGTTTGGCCCATTAAACTCAGCTGTGCTGTTTATTGGCGAATAATTTCCGTCTTACTTCGCACAAATAGTGATCGTGAGTTTATAGGGGCCAAAACCCTCGAGTTGAAAACAATTATCGATAATTTCCATATAGCTCTTGAACTGTTACGCCACTGCAAATCACGAACTATAAGGCACGCAAAGAAAGCGCATTTATTTTAACAACGTTTCTTATTTATTCAATTGCCATAAACTAATGTTTATTTACCAACACTCTATATTAGTAAATAGTTTGTTCAAGTAGACGTGCATCGTACTGACGCCAAACTTGTTGGACCAATCGTTCAAGCACAGCGGAGGAGGGCTCATGAACAACTATGAAAATAAAATAAAAATAAAAACAAGAGCAATTAATATTCTGTTGGAACTGTAAATGAACACGTCTACAGCAAACACATCTACAAGAAAACGTCCTTTCAGGTTTTTTCTCAGGCTTTATAATAGAATAAAAACATTATGAACAAAGATTTTTTATAGCGTATAAAAACATAAATCAATTGTAAGGTTTGACCACAACCTCCCATGTTAAGGCAAAAACTTCGATGCTTAATTTCGCTGCTGTCTTTCAATATTTTTCACTCAAATTTAGTATATAAGCTTTGTTGGACTCGATGAACACATGTCCCAACTTTTATTAATTACCCCGATTTGACACATCGGAGATCTGGACTTGAGCTGGAATCGTGATTTTCATTTTTGGCGTGTTGGTCTTGTCGTGAACACGACACGTTTCTGCTATGCTCTCTACTGATCTAACTAATTGTCCTATAAAACTGGTTATTACCTCATTTTACAGGTATTGCTCTAAAGATGTGTCCTTTCCGTAAGGCCTTTTCTATTTGGTCAAGTGATTCAGGGGTAGGGAGTAAACGACCAGATTGATTGTTTTACATTATTTTAAACATTGTTAACATTCAACAATGCCAATCGGCAAACACCAGCTGAAAGACGTAGACTGAAGATTAAAGGGTTTGTTTCCATTGGTTTGCGCAACCGTGATTGATAAAGATACAAAACATTAAAACAATCTAATCTAAACTGCACGTTACGCTAAAGTAGCATGAATTAGAAAACGAACTCGTTTGATGTTTAAGGTAAGATTTAACAGATCCGAAGTCAAAACAGTAAAGAAACACAAATAAACTTTCCTGTTAGGTTTCAGTGTTGCTGTACTGTTTAGTCCATGTGAAACCTTACTGTTGTATCCAACCATTATACACGTAAATACAATTAAAGCCAGAGCCCAAATTTCAAAACTTTTCATGCCAAACAAAGGAAGAATAATGTAGGCTACACACTCGACTACTTTCTTGGCTAAATTTTTTCAGTGTTCTTCAGTCACGTCGTTTACTTTCAGTTCATCACCCTACTTACGATACATATATCATTTTCAAGATTTTAAGCACTTTTCCAGGAATGGAATTTATTATTACTTTCCAGGACATTTCTAGGTTTTTAGGGACTGGCACGAACCCTGAATTACCTGTAGAGCTGTGCTACGCACACTAAGATGGTTAGTTCTTAAACATTTTCCAGCGATGTCGTTTAGCCAATGATTCAATGCACCAATCATTAGCTAATGTATCGTGTCAAAAGTTAAAATGGTAAAAACATTTGCGTACAGCAGGAATGTTTCATGTGGAGGACTAAATAGCACAGCAACGCTGCAGTATCTGAAACCTTACAGGAACGTTGATTTGTGTCCCTCTGCTGTTTTGACTTCGGATCAGTTAAACCTTACTTTAACCATCAATCGAGTTCGTTTTGGTTTTCTAATATGAGTAAATTAATTATTATCAATATTATTATTAATAAATTATTATTAGTAAATTATTATTAATACCGTAAGCAATCAAGGACTTTCATAACCATGATCATCACCATCATCAACATAGTATTGTAATTGTATTTTTATTGTAATTGTAGTTTCAATTTTATTTAGAAATTAGAGGAACATTAAATTTCACTGGATGGTATTTGGAGACTAGTCTATCCCGTCAAGGTAACCCGTCTAAGAAGGTGGGGGCGAGGGGTAATCGTCTCCCTGGAAAATAGCATAATTGGAAGAACGTATACCGTTAACAGTATAACGGAAAGTCGTCTAATACGAAATTCGTATAGTGAAACGCCTAACAGGAAATTCATATAATGGAAAATCGTCTAAAGTCTACTTCACTCAAGACTTGGTCGAATGCCACGTATGAGACGAGCTGAAGAGACGAGATGAATTTTGTCTGGATGATCTTCATTCAAATCGTGGAAAAATATTTATCACGAATGAGACTACCAGAGGAGACGAGACAATTCCTGGCCTGAAGAGCTTCTCTTAAAACGTGGCCGCATGCCGTGTGTATGACTACTGAAGAGACGAGGCAAATCTTGTCTGGAAGTCTGATTGTCTGGAAGAACTTCACTCGAACATGAGAGAGGAAAATTGCCCTGGATCAGACGAGCCAAAGAGGAGTTGCCTTCAAAAACGTGTCCGAATGCCGCGTATGAGACAAGGTAAGGAGATAAGACGAATTATGTTTTGAAAGAAACGCTAGTCTTAATGGTGGTGTGTTCGTCGAACGCGTTGGAGATTTCCGCTTGCTTCTGGTGAGTGGGCTCGGGTGAAGGACGTTCGTCAAATGGAGCCGTGGCTGGGTGAGAATTCCCGATTTGCATACACCTTGCTTTGCGACGTGGCATCCAACGGAGCAGGTGGGTCGTTGCTTTTCGGCTGCCATTTCTGCCTCTTTTGAGGGAAGAATTTGGTGGTTTTTATCCGTTTTAAATGTCTGTATTATGCTTTTAATATAGGTTGACTTAGTGGCTTTTTGCCATGCTTTAATTTTATTGCTAACCTGAAGACGAAAATTGATAATTTTCGAAACATTGTATTTTTATGTAGCACTGCTTGGTTTGCCTTCACATAAGCTGGGTGAGAATGACTGCATTCGGCGAACTGGGAGGTTTGGTGTGTTTGCCGAACGAGGAGGAGATGATCGCAACCATTGGTGAAGACTGGAATCGATGTCATTCGTTAGACTGGAGATGGACGTTGCATTCGGTGAATGGGCTCCGGTGAACGGCGAATGCGGATGAGACACATGCATTCGGTGAATTGGGTCGGCCTGGCGCATTCGCTGAACAGGGAGGAGTAGATGGTGGGTTTTCTGCGAACAGTTTGGAAACCGTACCGTTCGTTGAAGGGAGATGGGCATTCGTATCTGGAAGAGAGCCATGGTCCTTGGCGAGCCGGCAGGGACTAGTGAACGCTGTTCGATACAAGTCGGGCTAGGATGTCTGTAGGTTTGAGTGGAGACTGTTGAACGGCTGGACTCCTCCAGCCGTACGGAAGTCTGTCTCAGAGTAAAAAAAGTCCCCAAGAAGGCCGGGTGGGTTTTCAAACGTGCCGGGTTATGTTGAAAACGATGGTGGATGACAGACAGGAGGTGGAACATCGGACTTGAAGCCAAGAACTTCGAGGACTGGTCAGAGACCGACAGGACGAGAGTAGTCACGGGAGACAACGGGGAGTATCATTCCACCCCATCCAGAGAGAGGTTGGTCATCCATGACCAGACTTGGACTTGAAAGGAGGCAGTTCACGTCGAAGGAAGAACGCAGTCGTCTTCGAACACGTTCTTGTATGGGATGGCCACGTGCATGCGCGGTGGGGTTGCCAAGCTTGCCAGATCGAAGCAACTGAAGTTCTGTAGGGTAAAGATAGCAGAACAGCATCCAAATGTTAAAATTTGACAGGCATAGTATATTCCCGGCAATACGAATTCCGATTCCGGATAGGCGTCAAAACTTCAGGGGGGGGGGGGCCAGTAGCTCCTTCACCCTGCGACCAGAAGTAGGTTAGCCACGGTCGAAACAGCAGCAAGAGTTGAAAAGTCCATCTGTCTTCAAACTTCACTCACAACGTGGGTATTAGCCATGGATGAGACTATCATCAGTGTGGACAGCAACTGTTGTCTTGATTTTTCTCTCGAGACGTGGGGTTGGCACGATTGAAACAGCAGCAAGAGTTGAAAACTCCATCTGTCTTGAAACTTCACTCAAAACGTTGGTTTTAGCTACGAATGAGACAGCTTTGGTGTTGACCAGTTTCAGCTGTCTTGAATTTCACTCGAGACGTGAGATTATTCACGATTGAGACGAGGTGTCAGAGGAGGAAACGACATCCGTCTTGAAGCTTCACGCAAAACGTGGGATCAGCCTGGTGTTGAACTGCGACAGCTGTCATGATTTCCTACCAGAACAGGAGATGTCTGACGACATGAAACTTCACTCAAAAACGGGGGATTAGCGACGAATGAGACAAGCTTCGGTGTTGACAGCAAGGTTGTCTAGGAATACTATTCGAGACGTGGGGTTAGCCACGGTCGAGAAATTAGTAGTAATTGAAAATAACATCCGTCTTGGGACTTCGACAGGTTGTAGTTTTAGGCCCAACGACGTTCAGCGAATGAGGACGGAGTGTGTTCCTTGACGGAAGGGACGACGACTTGTGTCAAACATTCGGCGAACGTGTGTGTTGCTCATTCGGCAAACGAAATTGGCGTTTGGTTTCCGACGAACGTGTAGACAGTCGGGCGTTCGGCTAACCTGGATGTGACGTTCCTTTCGGCGATCGACTGGTTGGCAATCTGGTTCAAGTCAAGCACTTCAAAACGGGAGTTCCTTGAAGGGAGATCTAGCCGAGTGTCGGCCGGGAGCTGTTTGGCTGCATGGGCGGCTCTGCAGTGACGACGGAGTTTGGCAAATGCTGCTTTAGCTTGTTGGTAGTCTACTTCGAGCGTGGACAAGAGGAGGCTAGAGGCAGGCAAACGTTGACCGGCTTGAAGAAAGGAGGATCCGGTCAGAAGCGGCATGTCGGTGATGGCTTCTTCGGCAAGGAGGGAAGCCAACAGGCTGCCATCAGGGGCGGGCACGGTCGGGGGCTGGAGTGTATCCTCTCGGACCTCGACGGGCTCAGACATCTTCGGGCGTTCAGCGGACGCATGGAGATAGGAACGGTGGAAAACAAACAGGCGTGGAGACGGTGTGGAGGAAAACTGATGGCAAACGAACGCGCCGAGGCGCTTTATATAGGGGAGTGCTGCGCAGATCAGTTGCGCAGTCCGGTTACCGGACAGACAGCTACGCAGCTTCGAAAAACCTCCAGGGAAACAAGCATTCGAGGAATGCTAATGCAAAAATTAACAGGTTACGTATTCTCTAGCAATAAGAAAGTTAAAAGAAATGAAGAAAGAAAACAAATGAGTAAAGTCATTCTTCATTTGTTTTGGAAGACATAACTTTTTTCTATTTTAGTTTTTTTTTTTTGGAGGGGAAGGAGGGGGGAACAGGAAAAATAAAGCACAATGTATTGACGACACACTTTTGGGGGGTTAGAGGCTTTACACAAATTTCATGTAAGAGGTGGGTATAACGGAATAACGGACTGTTACAGTTTCGGACAAGGGGGAAGGGAAGTGGTCTCTAAATTTGTAACGTCACAGACCAAACTGCCAAACGAAATAAAAGCAAAAAAAAAGCTATTAAATTCTGGCTGTTAGACTAATTTGCTACCAATCGGGAGAAAGGGTAAAAAAATAAATCGCCAGTTGATTCCATTGATAACGAAGGGGGAGGAGTTGTGGCAAGGGGAAGGGGAAAATTAGTATGAAGTCATTTATCCCTTTACTGGCGTTCAAAAATTTTTTGGGAAAATTGGCTTTCTTCCTATCCGTTTCGGTTCTAGCTTAAAACGTACTTTCCCTCTCATTATTTTTGCAGCATCCTAAGGAAAAATCCCAATTGCAACACTTAACAGATTTGACAAAATGTGAAAAAAAAACATTTTACACAGAAACCAACATGCAAGCAGGTACCTTTAACCACACGTAAGGGATAGTTTCGGGTTCCATAGGTTCCACGTGTTCATCCACTACTGGTTTGACTGAAAGTAGCAAACCAGTACCACACAGGAAACCTAACGTTCAGTAAAATGGAAATAAATGCCTTTAATTGTTTTTATTAAGCCAAAAAAAAACTAAAGTTAAGCTCTGGAATGAGCTACGTTTTCAGTCCTGGGAAAAAATTGTGTATTAGTCAGAGATGGAAGTGGGTCACTTTTTCCGACCCATGACCCACCTGACCCACGACCCACTTGACCCACCCGCTAAGAACAAAATGTGGCCCACCGTGACCCATCCCACGCTATGAAAAAAAAAACAGTATGCAAATGCAAGCAATGTTATTTCAGTCAAATTTTTTAAAGAAGCATTTACTAAGGGTTTTTAGCCTTCTGAGGGAGTACCAGTAACACTACTGAAGTGTCAAATAACGTAATTAACAACTGCCGTTGGTCGGGGGGTGAACAGTCTTGCCCCATGACTTACTTGACCCATGATAAAAATGTGACCCATTTGACCCATTGACCCACCGACTCATGAATTAGTTGCGTCTCTGGTGTTAGCATAACCAAGAGCGTATAAAATACATACACGTCCCTAGGATATAGAGTGTCCATGCCTTAACTGGGGCGAGGGATAATAGTCTAACTGGAAAATAGCATAATTGGAAGAACGTATAACGGAAAACAGTATAACGGAATATCATCTAACAGGAAATTCGTATAATGGAAAAGCGTCTAACTGGAAATTCGTATAATGGAAAATCGTCTAATATCCCTGCCTCGCTCGCGCTGCCGCACTCGCATATAACATCAGAAACCGCAGTTAGACGTTAATCCAGTTAGACGTTTATCCATTATACAATTATCCATTATACGATATTCCGTTTAGATGCTTTTCCAGAGTTTTTATTTAGGCAGATTTTAGACAATTATTCCATTAGACGATTTTCCAGTTAGACGTTCGTCCGACGCCCCCCTTAACTATCACTTTATATGCCATCCCCTGTCAGAAAGTCGTCAGGGAGATTTTAGCGATGTTGAAGCAACTAGTCTGGAGCCAGGGAGTGCAACCCACAGCTCAGTGGTTGTCACTTCCCGATCTTAGGCCAGTCAATTCAACATCGCTAAATCTTCTTTTACCAAAACAGTGCTAAAAGGCAGTGAACAGGCATTGAGCCATTAGACGCGACACATGATTGCTACCCCAGTCGGCCTTGGCTTGAAAAAGTCAAGTTGCTCAAACAAGTCATTGAAATAACCAATTGGTTGAAACACCCGGTACTCAAAACTCCTTTTAAACTTAAAAATTTGGAGCGGCTTTAAAAGTAGTTTGTAATGACATGGAATGCGTAATACAACTCCTAATAAATTCGTACAGCTTGAACTGACTTGTAAATAATAAGCAACAACCAAAGGCATTGAGAGATTAGTTGAGGTACGTGTTGGTACAATGGTTCACACAAATCTGTAGCCCCTAGCCACCGATTTCGCCCATCACACTTAAGACGGACGGAGTTTTAGGTTACGTTTGAGCCAGTAATGCCAGTCTGACAACCTGATACACCAAATGATGCGCATTTTCAGCCACATTGTTGACTGAATTTCGATAGCCTACACTTGAATACAATTTTTACTTTCGTACATTCCAGCTTACGTTTCATTATGAGTATTCGTTAGTTTGTCAGTCTAGCATTGCGTTGATTCATGGGATCAAGAGCACCATTGCCTGGCGATCATGTGGGGTCAGTAAGACGTGACGTCAGTGGGGCTCACAAATCAACAGCCAGTGGGATGCAATATGATAGTATTGCGCTATTCGCTCAGCAGTTTATAAGTGCACTCTGTGTCCACCAGGTGTTCTTGTTTCAATTTTCAACCACTTGCCTCCAATATCTGTGATGTGTAATCAACACCAGGTTTTGAAGTTACAATTTGGTTTTCAGTTTTTCTGAAAAACCTCAATCGGTTTCAAGTCGATTTCAGTGTTTTGAGTAGAGATGGTTTAATAACGTGTCGTTCATGAATAATTATGGTATGCCAACTGCCAATATGCCAACTGCAATGTATCTCCATTCTCCAACTTTCAATTATTTGGTGATTTAAAACTGACGACTAGATACTTTTTCCAACCATGGTAGCCATGCACGCTTTGAGAAGGTGTCGCTTGGATGACATGAACAAGATCTATGGCCGGGCGAATTTTACCTTAGTCGTAAAGTCAGAAAAAGTTATAAAGAACTTACCGAAAAGCTCCACGTTGGGGGATATTCGAAACTTTCCGTGTTGTTAAAATGATTGAAAGCAGCGAATCCAAACCCAGTTAAATGCCCACGATTGTAAAGCAAGAAAATTGGCTTGAAGTTATTGCAGTCCATCGTTTCACTCGTGTTATACCAATAATGAATTCCTGTAAGAATGGATGAAAATAAAATACTCGATTTATTAGAGATCAGGTGATATTTATAGGTATCCATATTTATCGATAATTTATCGCAACGGTATCGGTAACAAACTATCTTTGCATTCTCGCAGCTAAAAGGTGATGTTGCCATGATACCACTGCTGTCCAGGCTACCTCTCTGCGACATCAGTGGGGTAAATGCTTACATTCATCAGTGGCAATACGATAAAGAATTTCTCGTTATGAAACCATTTTCCCAGTCTCTTCCGAACTCTCATTATTGACCATTTTTGTTGCAGGAGCTAAAACCACCACCATGTTTAAATGTCATATGAGTTCTAGCTTCTAGCTGTGAGGATGCAAAGACATATCATTACGCCCTAACTCTGGAGCCATTTTGGATATGGACTAAAGATTCTCAGTCTCTTCCATAATCATATGAACTTTTATGCCGAACAATGAGGTGCAATTTTCGTAGCGAAATTTTTTGAAGATAATTTGAAACAAATCAAAGATTTAACTTGTTACTCACTGTCAGCATCAGCATCGGATCGGTCAAACTAAATAACCAATCTCTAGTGAGCGCGTATCAAATCTTCTCTGAAAAAAGGGCTTGTTGATATTCCATGCAAAAAAAGTATCGGTTGGAACGATCATGTAATGTTAATAAAAGACGATGCGATAGGGGACATAACGGTTTATTTAATTGTGTATTTATTCATCGAGTTCCGTTACAGAAGTCTGTAAATTTAAGATAATATTAAACAAAGAGTAAAATTAAGAAAACAGCATAAATAATAGAATAAGGTGGTAGTTCTAAAAGAAAGGGAAGCGTCGAGATTCGAAAAGCATCACAAGCAGGGGCTGGGTCACCAACCATCACGGTGATTTGTCCTCATGGCCTAATAAGGAGGGATGAGGCAGCTCCTTTGCAAACACCATCTCTCAATTTATTGCAACAACATCGCAATGCGGGAGTACTAGCCTGACAGAAACACATTCCACCTAGTGTGCTTCAATACAATAAATACAGTGACAATGGGGGTAGTTGGGAGACGTTTAACTCACTCACCCAGCCCCCTCACACAACAAGACGTGGGACCAATAGTTTACACCTCAGTCCAGGAAATCTCAATTTGGCCAGGAGAATGCGAGAACATGAGATATTGATTGTTACCACCCATATTCAAAAAACATTCACCTCCTAGTATGTACAATACGCCTGGCATGTGTACATCGTACTGTGAACATAACCGATGGCACTAATCATTCACCACCTCTTTTGAATGGTGTAATTTGGATTAGGCATCGGACTCATCAAGTGACTGACATGCGAACAATGTAACAGATGGAGCCACACTACATCAGCGGATACGAATGGATCACTACCATCAAATATGAAGCAGGATTTTTTACTTAAACTGTCTGCAGAGATGGCCCTACATCAAAAGCAAAGCCCAGGTCACACGACAAACAGCATGCAACCTGTTCATAACAGGCACCTAATTCAGAACACATTACCACAGCAGTGTGACATCATTAAAAGTTGATCGATGAATTCAAATCAAACACAACATGACGATTCATTGGTCAACGGACGATCAGTTTTCTCAATTGCTGGAAGGCCCTAGAATCAGTTCAGCTCTCATGCGAGAACTGACAAACAAAGAAAGGATTAGAAGAGCATAAGGATTTGGAGGACTATGCTAAAAGCTCAAAAATCCCGAAAAGGTGCTTTTTGAAACAATCCATTGAATGACTCTGAACCAACACAACACAAGCTATGGCGAAGGTCATAAACAAATGTTAACGAACTGACTTTACATTTTCACGGGGGTACTTCACATTGGCAGGCTGGACTGGCCACATATGGGGAGTGGTGAAACTACTGAACAGGTTACCACATCCACTGTGACAGTACACTGTGACACCCACTGTGACACCCACTGTGACACCCACTGGACTGGCCACATATAGGGAGTGGTGAAACTACTGAACAGGTTACCACACCCCCTGTATCAACCATGACCCAGCACAACAGTCAGACACTACACCCATTGTTCCTTTCAATTCACTTCAATTTTTATTATGAGAGAATGTAAGCCCCAACAGTATGCTCTCTACTCTACACCTTAACTAGCTTGCACTACCCACGCCCAACACAACTGCCACCCAGGCAAGCCCTGGTGCTCTGCGTTACCAACATTGCCAACGCAACTACATCACTACAGTATGCAACAACCTTCAAAACGGAGGGGAGCAAGCAAACCAAAGCTGACCTGCAGGGTCAAGTGACAAATCCCTGAATCTACCAGATGCTCTACAAAACCCCAGAACCTTCCGAACCTCGAGCCTACCATAAGACACATGCGGGGAATACCCAGCACAGCAACAAGGGGTCTAAATCCCCACTGAGCACCCAATGACGCTGTGAAGACCAACAAGGGCATTCAAGCAAAAAGTAATGGACTGTTTCATCGTAGTTACCGCAAATACACCGAGGAGCGGTAACCCACCCTTGTCTGAAGAGATGTGCACGCAACTGCACATAACCTGCTCTCAACCTGGACAGCGTGCCAGCATCATGCCGGGACATGCTGTCCATGACCTTCGGGGTTGACACCGTGGGGTGAACACGGTACAGAGACTGTATAGAAAGACCACTCTCCCACTTCTCACACCATTCCATCATTCTGCACCTCAAAACGGGTGGTCTGAGGTCTCTATGACCCACTGGAAACCTAATAGAAGGGGCTGCCAGGTAGCTTCCGTTCCTAGCAAGGCTGTCTGCAAGCTCGTTGCCAAAAACATTGGCATGCCCTTTAACCCATTCAACAGTCACACGTTGGCCTGCCTGATGGGCAAGAAACAACTTCCAGCCAATTTCCATGGCGATGGGATGGAGACCTCAAGAGACGAGAAACACTTGCGGAGAACGCCCAAGCATGCCAGAGAATCGGTGAAAATAGTCACATTCTGAAGTTGCAGATCTAAACTACTGTCAATGGCCACAGAAATAGGCACAAGCTCACCCACAAACACAGACGGGACCACGGAGAGCCGAAAACTACGCTCGAATCGAAGGACAGGGATACATAAACCCACACCCCCAGTTCCACTTTCAGCAACGAAGGAAGCATCGCAATACACCGCGACACAATTGGTGTCAAGGTCGTGATGGGAGTGAGCACTAAGAGCATCATTAGCAATACCGCACCAGAACCATGGAAGAACTGGGTTGTCGATCCAGCTGCATCTCCACAAGAAGAGATGCTCCTACCCCAAGAGAACCAAGCAGGCTACGAACTCTTTGCGAGAGAGACATGTAGTCACATAAGATCTGCGCCAGCGGGTCCCCATCACCCCACGCCAGGGCCCTAAGGCACACGTGGGTAAGCAATTGCTTAGCCCTGGTATCCACTGGAGCGTCACCCGCTTCCACCAATAGGGAGGGACAGGAGTTGACGGCAGACAGCCAGTAACGACTCGCAAACAGCAGTTCAAGGACACCTGGATAGCTTTCAGGGCCTTACTTTAGCTAAACCTACAACAGTCACTAAACAAACCAGCCAAACAAGGACTAATTCAAGCATTGTATCAGGGTACAAGCCACAAAAAATAAACAGTTCCCCATTATCTTGAATATGCAAAATCGAAGACACTCAAGAATATCCACAGGCATTGGAATAGTACGCTAAAGCTTTTAATTTGCCAAAAGTTTACATTTTACACACCATTCTGTCACTATCACCCTAGGGTGAAGGGTACAAAGTAGAACTCAAGAAACTTTAACGGAGGACCAAGAATTATAATGAGCCGAAAACACATTTTGTAAGGTGCATATACTCTTATTATGAGCGATCAGACCGAATGCACCTGAAAGCGTAAAAGTTA
>JAHWFP010164086.1:0-20399 GCA_023313725.1 Lithobius niger
AACGAGATAAGAGAAGATTACGGAAAATAAAAAGATGCGTCAAGTGGAAAATGAAAAAAGAAGATGGCGTGCATATTTGAAGCTGGCCCTCATTTTCGTCCCCGGGTCTTAAAAACTAGTCTCTGGGTTATCTTAACCCTCTGTTGCATTAAAGGAACACGCCACTCGGTCGAAAACAGAGTCCAAGACGTAGCACAAGGTTTGTGAGGAGTCCCAGCTCCCCAAGCAAATCGAGTGGAAATAGCCAGGTGGTCAGCATCCTCGCCTCCAAATCAAATGAATGCTCGTTCGATTCCCATGGTCGACCCAAGTACCATGAAACTTTAAAAAAAAGTACCAGAAATTAATTCATGCAACAGAAGGTTGAGAGTCTTTTGTGCTGTCTAAACCGTATTATGACGTATCTAAAATGGACAGCCCACTTTAGCCTTGTATTTCCTGCTGGCTACATCCATGGTGACACTTAGGCCTGGAATTTTCTAAAAACAACATGTAGGTTGCTCTGCAGGTTGCGAAGCGTATAGTTTAGTGATGTGACGTTGCCAACGAGGGCTGGTCCTATAAAACTGCACGACGCGAAATTCATTGGTTTTCCCCAGACCATTTTTTTTAATTCGTAAAGCTTGATGTAATATCTCTCGTAAACAAAGAGTGGTTTTTGAAAGAGTGCTTCATTATTTTGTAAATTCAATGGGTCGACTCACGCTTGCAAACAAAATGATCCAATTTACTTCGTCTCCTTCAGCAAAATATACAACAAGAATTATTTCCAACGTGACATCGATCAACTTGAATTTGTCCTACAAGACGCCAAAGAGCATCTTTGCCGCTTGTAGTTTACCTTTTGCGAGTGTCTCTGGCAGTAAAACGTTCGTTCCATTTTAAAGCAAGCTTCCCGCCAAAAGCCAAGTTACAAGTTGCAAAGAATGGAACGTCCGTCCAACGTGGAAAGTTGTTGCTTCTTACGGTGTTTTAAGGCTGGCTAATGTTTCCAAAAAGTCTTTACTTGTCGAACGGGGTAATGACCCATAATTGCTGATAATTACTTAATGACTGTCATTAGGTGTTCGAATGGAGATACGGCCAAACCTCACAATTTAAAGATCAGTTTGTTCAAAAATCCATGCTATTTCCACCCAAATCACTAAAGATGGTGGAAACTCATAGGAGTGTTCTATCCAAGGAATGTTTTTTAGTTTTTTATGTGCTTAATCAAACGAAAAAATAGGGTTGAGTTTTTTGTTTGTTTATTACTGCTTTTGGACTGTAGATAGGCTACAATAGTTTTGCGGTTAGAATTTTCTTAGAATTGCCTTCCTAATGTTTTTCCTATGGGGTATTGGGACGATGGATGATAGTCTAACTGGAAATTTCATAATTGGAAGAACGTGTACTATGCAGTATAGCCACATAACAGAAAATCGTCTAACATGAAATTCGTATAAATGGAAAATCGTCTAACGTCCCTGCCTCGCTCGCGCTACCGTGCTCGCTGCGGCTAACAGTGCCCAAAAAATATACAATGCCCAAGATCCTCAGTGCTCCGAAAGCTGATAATGAGTAAATTATGAAAAACAAACGAAGAGTACAATGGAACCTTTCCAATTCAGAATGATTGCTCTATTGATCCCCATGGTTCTCTGTAATGCAACTCAGACCTTCTACTTAAAGATTCTTCTCAACGACACCTCAGAAGTGGTTTTCGAAACGACGACTCAGAACGACGCCCTTGAGGAACTCCTTACCTGAAAAGTTGGACTTCCCAGACCTAACGAAACTAATAGGTTGAGCATCTGGAGGAGACCATTGTTACGCCACTTTTTGTTTTCATTTGTTCATTCCAGTAATGCTTACTTAGACATCAATCGAAAAGGCGTGTTTTGGGGCGCTGGACGTCTGGTGCGCTCCCAGCCGAAATCATAGCTCCAGAGGCGAGTGGGAAAGTTTTTGCAAGGTAATCGGAAATCCGTAGGACCTTTACATACCACAACAGACATAGACCTGAACATAAACACAAGACGTAAACACGAGCACGAGGCACCACAAGACCCTTCTCTTCCCGAAAATGCCATAGCTTGCAGAGACCCCCGAGAGAAAGGGGCAATTTTTTTAGTAAAAGGGCACAGGAAAATTTAGTGGACATTTTTTCGAGCAACCACTTTTTCTTTTACTCTCTGTTTTTACATTTTTGTACCTCTTTTCTATTTACCTTTTAGGCGTTCTTAGACCTTTTTTTTTTAGTTCTTTCGGCCTTTTCTCAGGTACTTCGGCACAATAAGCCATTTTTTTAAAAACCAAAAAGCCATTTTGCGAAAAGGCTTCAGGGACAACGCCTCCGTTAAAAACCTGATTTACAGAAATTAAATAAAAAGTAAAAAGAGTAAATAATAATAAAAAAAACTAAGAAACACAGTGAAGAACCGCTAAGAATGACAATGACCAGCTGTAAATCTCGAACTCATGATTGCAATGTCGATTTCTTCATTGCTGCTGCTCACTTGTCATAATTGGTAGTTCACAATGTTCGCAGCGTTGTTCTTCTTCATTTTGTTGCCCGGTTTCTTTCTTCTATTCTTTAACAAAGGATCCTTATACAAATAAACTTAACTTCCATATTAGTTGAGGTAATCTACATTGTGACCCTCTCCCCCCCCCCGCCCCACCCTGCTCGTGCGCGAGGTTCTAAGGGAAATGTATTTTCAGTCCAAACTTTTTAGTTTTATTACGATTTCAAAAAGACGCCGACAATAATAAACCTTCCCTCCAAGTTTTCCAGAGCCTACCTTCTATTTCGTTAAAACTTCGCCTGAAACAATAATTAAGTTAGGGAAAGTTTCCGAGTTGTCGCGCAACAACGTAGAAATAGGCAAGCTACCGCCATTACGTGTTGAAAAATTCGTTACAAATGCAGTAATTGTAGCTGGAGGGTCTTGCGTCTTGGCGCGCTAAGTCTAATTACGAAGGGCCAGAGTTGTCGGCCATGTTGGCTGCGTCAGTCATCTCGAAGCGCCCTCTCGAGACGTGCACCAGAACTAACGGAAATGGCCGCAAGGCTTAACTCTTTTGGCTGGAGAAAAGACCCTTTTCTTTTTAGACAGATGGCAAGACAAGGCAAATGAAGACAATTTTGCCTTGCTTATTGCGTTTGACGCCTTTGACTAGACGAGTGTGCTGTTCGGGAAGCTACTGAAAGGCCCCGAGGCCTTTTTGAGAGAATTATTCGGAATTACATTGACGAGGAGAGAGAGAGAGCGTCGAATTTAAGACGTTATGTCGAGGCGAAAGAGTAGACATTTTTATTGGGCTTGAAGCCTCGAATTTAGATTAAGCCTGCGAACTTCAAGCGTGACGCGAAATGGAGGAAATTACTTAAATAAGGTTGCAATGAAATTTAAACTTTATTGAATGGTTTTAGAACGTGCGCTTTCTGTAACAGTCTTGGCAGTCCTGGCGTGAGAAGCATCCTTTGCTTTTCATTTACGCCTCCCGCGCACTGAGCGACTTGGCCGCCCGGTCAAGTCGCTGCAGCCAATGAGAATGCTTACCGTTTATGTAGAACCACACACTAATCATTTTCATTGGATGCAGCAACCTGGCCGCGCGGCCAAGTCGCTCAGTGAGCGGGCGGCCTTATTGTAACGATCCCACAATATTTGTTTAGAACTTGCGTTTGATACACAATGTCACATCACATCGCCGCAACAGTAGCAATTATTTTAATTTGTGCAATGACCGACGTTAGCAGTTTGTTTTTTATTATGCGTACTGGGTGCGTGTATGTCCGACCAGGACCAGTAAACTATTCGACCTGAACTATGAAGATATTAAGGTGGTAAACAATATAGTTGCACGAAGAGACGTTGTTGAGGACGTCGCTAAGCAATTGAGGCATGTTCATCAGTACAGCCCGAGCATGTAGAGAACGCGGTTTTTGTACTTTGGGTAGCGACGTCTACTGGAAACTAGTGGCAATTTTCAAAACAATAATTTAAATTTACCATAGCGGTACGTGACTAATGTTTATTAACTTTAAACCCGATTTTTAAGTATAGGCCTAATTTTTAAACTTATCACTCAGACACAGTTAGGCCTTAAAGGCGGGTTGCCACCAAATGAAAGTCTCTTATGCATCTAGCGCCATCCAGCACTATCTCTCTAGTACTTACTGGCGGCAAGCAAAGGATGTACAAAGGAATTTAAATAAATAAATAAATAATTTGCTCCAAAAACAGCAGGTCAAGGAAGGGCCCGACGGACCACTGATATCTTGCCAAAAAAGTTTCGGTTAGAGTTTAATTAGTTCCATCTAATGTATTTGGCTAGTATCGTCCTTTCTCGGCCAATTTGCTTTTAAAAATACCCAATGAGGGAGCCAATACCACCTCACAAGGTAGAGCGTTCCACACACTAACAACGCGGTTTGAAAAGAAAAAAACTTTCTACAATCACGCGAAAAGAACTGAGTCACCAATTTTAGTGCATGACCTCTAGTTTTGGATGAGGTGCGAATAGAAAAGAAACGACCGTAATTCAAGTTAATCATCATGTAAAAGGAAGTACGTCAGAATCAAATCATATATTAGTCGTCGGAGCTCGAGGGAGTCAACTCCCAAAATAGTAAGTCGTTTGGTATAGCTCATCTCAGAGAGGCCTGGCAAAAATTCGGTAAACGAGCGTTGCACAGACTCAACGTGATCAATGTCCTTAATAAGATGAGGGGACCAGACTGGACACGCACACTCCCAAACTGGCCGCACAAAAACGCAAGAGGCCCAGATGAGAGTTTTGGAATCCCTCGATAAGAAGCAACGCCTAATCATGGCAGCTCTTTGTCTGGTTATCTTAACAACATTGCATCAATGGACAGTACTCTTCAGATTACTATCGAACCATACACCTAAATTCTTTACAACTCCGAGATGCCCCAAGGGTCGAGTTCCAGAGATATAATAATCGTGGCGTTTATTTGCTTGACCAATATGAAGAACATTACATTTAGTATCCACTAGTGGCAGTTGCCAATCAGTTGACCAGTCCGTAAGGGAGCTCAAAGCAGATGACAAAAGTAGATGGTCAGACTTATCAACAATTCCACGATACAGCTTCACATCGTCAGCAAATTTAGGCATTTCAGCAGAATGATTTACCACCAGTAGGTCGGAGATATACAATGAGAACACCAGTGGGCCAATCACAGAGCCCTGCGGAACACCACTAGGCTAGATGCGGCGTTTCTTTTTTCAGAAGTCGCAGCGTTTTAAGACACGTATTGTGACCTATTTGAAAGGAAATCACGGATCCAAAGGAAAAAATCTCCCGCAATCCCAAAGCTTAGTAACTTATTGCAAAGCTTTGGATGAGAGACGGAATCGAAGGCTTTGGCATAATCAATCCGAACGACATCAGTCGGTACGCCTGCATCCAGATGGTGAGTTCAATCATCCATTCATTGGAGAAGTTGTAATGTTGTACATTTATCAGCTGTGAAGCCAAATTGAGAATGGTCAATTAAATTTTGCTCGTTTAAATAGGATGTGATCTGGTTACGAATTAACCGTTCCAGAATCTTACATACATAACACACAAGTCAACGAAATGGGTCGGTAGTGTTTAGAAAAAGTGGTAAAAAAAATATCTTTTAACACAACAAACAATCACATGCCTCGTTATTACTGAGTAAAAATCGGGTAAGATCTCGAGGAACGCCACTCGTGGTCATACTTTTCGCATTAGTGGCTCTGTTTCGCGGACTAAACTTCGCTACCAGTAATTCTTTACTGAAAGGCTTGTTCATTCCTGGAGCGCCCTTCCCACGCCTACTGCCTGTGCTCCATCGTCTTCAAATCGTGTTTTGATGTACTTGGCCGGTGTTGTTACTGCACGTGTGGGTGGGTTGAACGTGTTCCTTTCCTCGGATTCATAGAACCCTCACAATTAGGAACACATTTCACGTTTGGACTGATCGGCACAGTCCTCCCTGTTGGCTTTCCTGCACGGCTCAGTTTTACAACATTACTTCAAAAGCGTGTAAATGTTGCAAAGACATTCGTTTTCCTGTTTTTCCCTCACGGTAAGTGGTTTTGCTGTATTCACTCTAACCTATGTAAATGTTGCACAATGCTATTTCTCGCAGGTTGCTCGAATATAGTGAGAATTTATGTCCTTTTAAAGGGACATAAATCCTTCCGGTATGTCATGTTGAGACTAGCGTTTGCAACATTTACGCAGCCTAGAGTTAATGTCGTAAAAATCATCTCGCAGGAAAGAAAAAAAAACAATAAAATGAATGTGTTGGCAACATTTACATACATTTGAACTGTTGTCGCAGAACCGAGTAATACATGAAAGCCAACATGGATGCATGTACCTTTAAGTTGCCGTACATCCTATACAGGAACTAACGTGGTAGAGATCGCGGTTTGACATGTGATTTATTATTCGCCGTTGTTCAATACAAAATGTATGTTGTGGCTGTTGATTCCCATTTTCTAAAATTTGCTAAAATTGTCCGATTTCCCATTTTCCATTTGCTAAAATTGTCCACATCCGCCTTTAGACATCCTACGCATCAGACGCGGAGCTAAAGCACACAATAAACAACGTTTAACCATCTGCGGCCGTCACAGTAACTGCCACGCAAATGGCACCTTGTCCCAATATACTAAGTGGCTACCTGTTACACAAAGGCCGGGCGAACCGCAAAAAAAAAAAAAAAAAATGACATAAAAAAATGACTGATGATGCTTTGAAGTTTTGTGTGACTAATGGCTTTGGAGCAATTAAACTCGTATGAGTTCGCGCTCTTTCACTATTTTTATGGCTGAACAAATACCAGAAGAAAGAAGGACCGTTGAGTTGGCAACCTGACCAACTGTGCCAAGTTGTTAGCCATCAGAGTCGTGTGTCGTATATTTCAAACGTACTGACGGGTCCACAACTTTTAAATCTTTCCTAACGAGCGTCGTTTCAGCGAAAAAGCGGCGACTTGTAAACCATGGTCATTTTAGTACCCGACTACCTCCCACCCCCATTCTTTTCATCTTAAAGTATATAAACGTTATCCTCTTTTATCGTTTGTATGTTAAAGGTATATAAAACGATGGTATCCAGAAGCAACCCCATGTGTTTAACTTGGTCAAATTATGGGAATTTGTAGCTCATGAGTTCTGGCGACAGTTTTTCTATGCTCCCTCCCGCTGTTTTCCCCCCAACTTTCATCCTTCTTTCTCTTGGAGACCGTCTCCCGCTGCCGAAAGAAAAAAACTCTTGGCCATTAATTTTATTAAAAAAAAAATACACGCAAGTTAAAAAGAAAAAAAAGAAAAAGCTTCCCTCCTCCCCGAATTCTTGTTTGGTTGTCTAGGCTATAAAACAGAAGGGGCCGACTCATAAAAGTGACCCGTTTGTCCCGTACCTCCTTCGCTCCGTGATGAATTACCATTTCGGCCAACCGTACCGAACCGCCTTTTGGATTTTCCAGGAAACATTGGGAAGAGGTGACGTTAAACTCTCCAAAAAACTTTACATGGAGATACAAGGTAGGCTTGCGTTCTTTTTTATTGTAGCGTTTTACAGATTCAAATTTCTGCCCTGTATCAGCTGACGTCTGTTGGTTTTTGGCTTGACCATAAGGAATTTAAAAGTAATGCGTCCAAAATCGAACGTTGCTTCAAATAAAAATATACGTAAAATACAACACAAAACAGTCAATAAACCGAAACTTTTACTACATTACTTTTAAATTAATTGTTGTCATTGTAGGGATTGATTCGGCATTGGCAATATTAACTCCCGTCAGTAGCACTGGACGAACGCCGTACAGTAGCTCAGCATGCTACTTTATCACAATTGACCTTGTCAACCAGATCTCGTTCTCTCTCTCACAATTTGCCTTTCCCTCCAAGCAACTCACTGTTGCACACTATTTGTTTATATTGTCTTACTTCATGTATTGTCGAACATCAACAATGTAAAAATGAATGATTTGTCAGCAAGCATTGTAAGCTCGAGGCCTGCCTAGCCATTTATATAACAGCTCAGCTTTTTAGGCAACAAATAACCTTCCCTCCTAGTCCTCATTCGGTTCCAAGTGTCTCAAGCGCAAGTCTACTTTCGATCAATTACTAGAAATTTATCCTCCTTTTCCCCAACTGTCCCCGTATAAGCCATCATGCCCCAAAACTA
This sequence comes from Lithobius niger, assembly GCA_023313725.1. Classification (NCBI taxonomy): domain Eukaryota; kingdom Metazoa; phylum Arthropoda; class Chilopoda; order Lithobiomorpha; family Lithobiidae; genus Lithobius; species Lithobius niger. The sequence continues at coordinate 8,185 of JAHWFP010164086.1, forward strand.
TTCGCATCATTAATCATCCCCATCTCACTGAAAATGTTATGTATAGGATATCGCCCGCTTTCCGAGTGCCGGGATCTAACAATGTCGAGGGCGCGCAGCGCCCGAGCCATTGTTGGATTCCAGCATGAGGAAAGCGGACGATATCCATCTTCTCACCCGTTTTGAAGCTATCAGTCCGACGTACATTGTTGAGCGCAAATGAGCGCGAGTGGAATACATTGTTGCGTTTAGCCAGAAGAAAGTTTGCGTAGAATATTCGTTAAGACGCAATGCTTCACGCAACGAAAAGAGCAACCTTTAATTTTGAAAGCGGTTGCAATGTTGTAATTAACATGAATTTTTGAACGATTTGTTTTACGTTTGAAGTCGTGTTGTTTTCAAAAATTGTTCCATTTAATTGATTATTTATTCGGTTGCTTTATTCCTTTTCGTCACTTAATGGAAACCAACGTTTGTAAAGCAGCGGTTGCAATGTTGTGAGTAACGTGAATTGTTAAACTTTTTTTTTTATCTGTTATGTTTTTTTTTTTTTTATTTGTTTCAGTAAATTTATTACATTTGTCTGTTTTCTTCCACTTTTCATTTAACGCAAACGGGGGCTGGGATCCACGTGGAGTGCTGGGATCCAGGATCCCAGCCCTCCGCCGTGAATCCCAGCACTCCTCGTCCTCGTTCATTGTTGCGTTCTGTATGAGGACTGTAAGAGGACTGAGAGCCTCAAAACGGGTGAGAAGTCAAGGTATGCGAGCTATAATACCTATTTAAACTGAACCCATAAACATCGTATGGCGAACTCTTGTTTCACTGTTATTTGCACTCCTCACTGAGCTATCCTGCATCCAATCATCTCTTCACTAACTTTCGCTAAGTTGCGTGTCGTTACTAGAATTCACCAACTAAGCTTCAGAAAACAGCGATTAAACCCTCAACTTCTCCCGGCAGCAACTATTTAAGTAAACTTCCGCGTTCTGTTCCAAATAATACTGGACTACGTGATGTTTTCGGTTTAAAAAAGCTTTCTATTCGTGACGTGTCCGTAAAATCCGAGTGACTTATATAGCTTGATCCAACCGGGTTACTTTTTAAATCTGAAGTTGTATCAAGGACCACAAGAGGTATGGGGGGGGGGGGGGGAGTACAAGGGGAAGGAAGGTTCACCGTTTTTGTAGTAATAAAAAGAGTCGCGGAGAGTCAAAAAATATTTAGTTGCAGTTATTAAACTGCACTGCTGCGAAGCGAGCTTTCATTAGAAGTTTCATTAGAGGCTTATGTTAGAAGTTCGTAAATGAGGAGACAGAAATCCCGTCTTGCAAATCTCACAGACCTAAGACAATTTCCAGTTAATATCGACTTAACCCCCGTGTGTCTCCTTCGTGGGACCTAACTCTGTGCTAAACCAAATTTGTTCACAGCAAATCCCCTCTTGACATCTTAGATGGCGTGGGCCGTTTATCAGAAAGTGTCGCAGCTGTTGAATCAAGAGTTTGCTCGACTTTTAATTTCTTCTGCTGTAAATGTGTTCCGCTCTAAACCAAAACTTAATAAGAGAAGCCATTAAGTTTCCAAAGAGAGAGGGTCTTCCTTATAAAGTAGTGATAGCATTCAACCAAGGGTGGGCTACCAAGGTTAAGCTTATTAACCAGCAAACTTGGCGCATTGCCGCCATTTTCTTTAATTTTTTGTGAGCGAGATTGCACATGAGCCAATGAGCCACGATCCCGAATTTGCGCTCAAGTCATAGAAAAACTGCATTTAATGATAAGCCAATACATTATAATGGTCTCCTGTAAATATTGCTAACCTCTTCTTAAAGGTGGGTTTCCACCAAATTAACATTGCAGCGTCTAGCCCTATTGAGTTCTCTCTCGCAGAAAGCAAAGGAATGCACAAGGCAATACCTTTCTACACAACAAACAAGACACATGCCTCCTTAATTATTGAGTAAAAAATTGGGACGTCCTCGTGCACCTGAGAGCAAGCTGTAAAGGTTAACGATATTACTGTCACTAGATGGTGCCAGGGTATTTTCTTTATATTCTACCGTGGTGACATCTAGGCGCATTAATATCGTTGATCTTTAACAGCTTGCTTCCAGGTGCACGAGGACGTACCAAATATTTACTCAATAATTATACCACACGCCATGGCTGTTTGCTGTGACGTGCGTATCACGTGACTGGGCTAGTCCAATCAGACGGCCAAACAGCCGTTGTTCTCGTTCGTCATTGGCTAACTCATGGTGACGTCACAGCAAACAGCCATTGCTCATGGTTTAAGAAGGCTCGTGGCTTGTTTGATGTGTTAAACGGTATTTCTTTGTGCATTCCTTTGCTGGCTGCCAGCAAGCGCAAGAAAGAACTAGCTAGCGCTCGATGGCGCTATCGTACAAACTTTCATTTGGTGGAAACCCGCCTTTAAATGAAATTTAGAGCCCCAAGATAGAGAACGTCGGGCTCATTGCGCCTTTCGGCTGGTGGGAGGTTGGTTGCCTCAGGTCTTGAATTTTGGTGCAGAAGCGTCCCAAAGATCCCGAATGCTTTTAACGACAAAAGCAACCCTTACATCCCAAATTTGAAAGCAGAATTCACGATAAAGATTGTTGGTGTATGGTGTCACAAGACGAAATTCCTGGCTACCCAATACGGATGCAACCGGAAGTGATAAGTGACGCAAATTTACTCGTTAAAAATATTAAAAACGTTGAAAGCAGCAGTCGAATAATACTGTCAGTCGTTTTGAACCAACCTGAGTAAATGGTTTCTCCATTTTTCACGTTTTGATGGTCTATTTAAAAAAAAAACTTCGCCAACACTTCTCGACCATCTCATTGCGCAGTAGCACCACTCAATGACGTTCCAAATGCTGTCTTGGATTTCCCTCCCCCACCCCGCCTTCTTGACGCCATGACAACTTGCATCCTGCATATATGCGTATTTTTAACCAGTTGTCCTCCACCTTAAAAATTACTCTCCGTACGTTCTCCCATTCTCTTCTCTTTAAATTGTCTTGAAAAAGGTCAATTTTTGTCCCAACTGACCCTTTCGTAAGTTGCTTGACATCTAACTTTATATTAATGGCCTTGGAATGTGCCTTGTCTCTTCCCTGAAACGTGGTGTCACTCTGGAACGTGACCTTCCAAGACTTGGCTGGATTCTGGGTTCGGTCTCTCCAGGCCTCCGTTCGTCTTTGATGAAGAGAAAGAGGCACAAGTAGACGAGAGTAATGGATGGGCCATATTGTACCGCGCGCCAGGTAACCCGGAGATGAAGAGTCTGTGTGAGGGGGAGGAGATGACATCGACCCAATTTGGAACATAAATCATACAACTTCTCTCTCGTACACTCTGTATCTCTCTTGGGTAGAGAGTGGGATTTCTTCCCTTAAATGGTCGTCTTTCTTGAGGAGCGTCATCGCCCGTGTCCCCATCGCACGGCCATCGGCCCCCAAGAGTTCCAAGAACTTGGCTTCGGGTGAATGGATGGGTGAATTTATGAAGAATGGAGGGAAGTATGGACCAAATGACTCCAAAAGTCCCATAACCAGTACGTGAAACTGGATGATTTTGGGGACGAAGGATGTTAGGAAAACTTAAGGTGGAGCGTACGATTTTTTGGAAGATTTTCTTTTAACCCTTGTAAGGAATGTGAATTTGTAAAAGCACCCATTGTAGAATATGTTGATTATTTGAAACAAAGATTATTTGTTTTTGCTAGGGAGGGAAAACAATATATATTTTGGGAGTGGTTAGAAAGTATAGGAAAGTCATCAGATGGATGAATGGATGGGTGAATGCATGAAGAATGGAGGGAAGTATGGACCAAATGAGTCCAAATGGCCCATAATCAGTGGCCTACATCTAACTGGAAGATGTTAAGGTGAAGCATACGATTTTTTGAAAGATTTGCTTTTAACCTTGTGAGGAATGTGAATTTGTAAAAGCGCCTTGTAGAATATTTTGATGTAAATACAAAGACTTGGAGGCTGCGAGGCAAAAAATTAGAATTATTTGTGTTTGATAGGAAGTAAAAGAAACCAAGCATGAAATGTAGTAATAATCATACAAACCCCCATAAGGTAAAGAGACCCATCAAGTTTACGCCGTAGAAAGTAGTGATATCTGAGCCAAAATGGCTACCACCAAGTTTGTTGGTCCGAACCGAGGTCACTAAGCCTAACTGACAATCACCAAGGTGTCAGTTAAGATTGAGTGATCAGGCTTGGGACGGAAAACTTGGTGGCAGCCATTTTTGCTCTGATATCACTACTTTCTATGGCGAAAACTTGATGGGTTCCTTTACCCTTATGGGGTTTTTGTATGTTATCACTACTTTTGGTTTTCTAGTTTTGATTTAGTGTAAGTATTGATTGTGGACTTCTTATAAAAATATAATTGTAAATCGTTTCTTGAACAGCCTAAAGAAAATCGTCACTTTGGTATAAATAATGGTCGCTGATTAATTATATTTCTAATAAAGTGCTTATTGTATTACGTCTGATTGTGAAACAGAAACAAGTGATCACTATAAGTTTGGTTACGGTTTAGGCCTATTTAGATATATATTATACATATTTTATTATTATATTTTATTATTTTTTATATATTTTATTTATTTATTCAGGGAGCGGTAACCCTTCACGGGCTTATAATGTAGTAATAATAAAGGAGAGTTACAAAGTACTAGAGTAGCTGAAAATAGGAAAGTCATGTGATGGGTGAATGGATAAAAATGAGACAAGTATGCATGGGCCAAACTCAAAAAATCTTGACGGCCCATAACTTATATCCGAAACTAGAAGATTTTGGTTGGATGGTTATTGGAGAGGCTGTTTTGCTTTAGGCTGAGCCCAAGATTTGTTTGTGGGGAAATGATTTTTGTGATGCTGTGAGGAAGAAATGCTGAAATAGGTTAAGACGTGCAATAAGTCGTGGAGGAGGACGCAGAAGATGAACAAAACTTCTATTTTAGACTAGGAAGTGAAAACAAATGTATTTTGAGAATGGTTAAAGTTGGAAAATCAACTGATGGATGAGCGAATGGATGGGAGATTGCATGAAGAATGAGTAAGAAATCCGCTCACAGGATTGGCTTGGTATAGAAGATGCCATTGTTTTTACCTTCATTTTGTACCTCCATTTTAGCCCCAAATGCGAGGTCTGCACCGAATGTGGTGCCTATCACTTGTACTCTATTATTAGCGGTATCATTGCTTAACGAAAAAAGCTGAGGGAGAGACGAAATTAGGCTCAAATTAGGTTTGGGAATTTAGGGTCAGAACTTCAGGGTTAAGTTAGGTTTGGGGTAAGGATTAGGTTTGAAAGATTCCTACCAGCAAAAAATCCCCTAGGCTTGGGGACCTCCTAGCAGGGAAGAGGAGAGGACCAGTCAGGAGGCTGGCCCGAAGGCTAACTGATTTTGCATGACCGGGCGGCTGCTTTTATGCGATTTGGTCACCCCTGGCAACCGCGAAATAGCCTGGGTATTATGGGTAAAGAAGTTTCTCGAAGGTTCTAGATGCAGGAACCGGAAGGGAAATTACAAGGCATGCGCCCTTCAATGGAAGATTAAACTAGGCTTTTAAGATTGGCCATTGGCCCCAGCAACATAAGTCCACAAGATTTGCAACATTGCTTAACACTGGCACATTTTCTATCCGCTCTGGTGTGTTTCTGCGAAGCTGTAAGGTATAAGTTTTTTTTTTGTCTGTGTGACCCATGGTATTTTCATACTTGATATAAGATTTTTAGTTTTATGCACTTCCGGTTGTTCAAATAAGGAGCTTCTCTCTTCTCTTTGATTGGAGCCGAAATAAAAATTCGATGATAGCCGAGACACCATCCAGAAATAAATCGTTCTTAGACCTGTAAGTCAACCGGTTTGCCGACTGTGCTAGCATTATGTGACACGCGAAATCTGCCCATTTTTTAATTCCTTGTAAGGGAGGTGCAGTTTGCGGTACAAAATTGTATCCGCAGCATTACTGTTAAAGCTTCGCTATTCATGGACGTCTCACAGCTGCAATGCATTTAGCTGTGCCTCTGTGGGCCTTGGATGCAAGATGCTTCACTACAATCTGCCTCTCCTAGAGATCATTGTCATGCATACAACAGTGTATAACTTAGACGATCTCTATGTATAACAATTACACATCTCATTCTACCATGGAAACTATTGTCAAGCCCAATTGTTATCATTGTTACCATTGTTATCGGTCCATTCTAGTCCCTTCGTTTCCAGGCCTTGACCCAAGTGTGGATCATTTTATTTCGGTAAAGATATGACTAGAATTCTATTTCCCCCAATTCCCACTCCCAACTTAAGCTACATCACGACCCCAAATTGCACAATTTTTCATTATCAAAGGTATTGTTGGTCATCTTTGTATTGGGGAGCGAGCATAATTTATAATTTGCTTAATAATTTATAAATTCTTAGAAATTTTTAATGCCAAAATCGACTTGAGCACCAGACAGCACAGGGCCCTTCTTTTACCGAAAATTCCAGGGGTGGCTGAGGTCAGAATGGAAGCCGGACATCTTGCCCATGATATGGTCATACTACCGTTAGGCTAACTTGCCCCATAAGTGCAAACGTGTCTTCCATGTGTCTTCAAAATGGGAAAAGGACTTTAATCAGTCTATTTCCTTTTGCAAAGATACACACAAAGTTTTCAGCCAGTCGTCAACAGTCGATTTTGTGTCTCGGAATGAATATGTCGCAACTTCTACTTCCAAGTCGATTCGGGTTTTAAAAAAATGAACTCTCCTTACCTACACATAAACATTTTAACCCGAAAAGTGTGCAGAAAGTGGTCTATTTCATTTCTTTTTTAACCGTGGTCACGAGACAAACAACAACAAGAGAACTTTTCGAGCATGGCTAAAGACGAAAGCCAGACAGTGGAGAGTTGTGCAGCTTGGGGATTGTCGGGAGAAAAGGGCAGGAAAGGCCCGGGGCCGGAAATGGTGGCTCTTGAGCTGTTGCCAGCCACAATTAACCTCTCACAGCTGATCACCCACGAACAATAAATCCGAGTGGACACGATCTTTCCATTAGCCCGAGAAAATTTGTTGTTGGAAAAGAGACATTTTGCTACTCGGGTCCCGAGTGTCGAATGGAACTTGTCGTCCGAACTTTGGAAAGACCGCAATGAATGAAGAAAGGCAGGGTAGTGTTCTTTGTCTTTGTTTGGTACTGTCTCTCTCACACGCTTAGTCTAATTTTTTCTCCACTGGTCACTTGCTGTCTTCTATCTAATCAGGTTTAATGACACTCTGTCCTTGTATGTCAGTCTTGGTTTACTTCGCACTTTGTTTGCGCTTCCAGAAAAAACTATTGTCGTATTTTTAGACCCACCAACGTCTAATCAGATCAAGGGACACCCACTTCGCAGGATTGTATTGGTTCCTCAGCAAGAACTCGTAAAAGCAGCAATATTTACGTGAGTTCCCCTCACTGTCTTTGGTGAGGGAGAAAAAATCTTTGGTAACGTCCTCTTTCGGTGGAGGTTGGTTGCAAATGTAAGAGAGAAAAGAGAAAGAAAACAGTTAGGCATCGAAGTGACGTGAAAACAAATGGATTGGGGCGTAGACTAACGCTGAAAACTGTAAGGAATAAACACGAGCCGTACTTGTTTTTCCTCTTGTTTTCTCCGATTCAGACAGAAGGAATTCCTTTTACGCATTTATGTTGTGTTTGCCTTTTCTATTTTTGTCGCTACTTTCGTGTGTTTTGGTGTTTTTTTAATTATTTTTTTTTTTTACTCTTTGCATGTGCAAAGATGCTGTCGACATGTCTACAACTAACTCGAGTGCTAATCTTTTCAACAACAGGCAGTTTAGGAAGTAATAAAAGTGTAATTCGTGTTGAGGTACTAAGCTCTTCAATTCCACAACAAGCCAGTGGATGCTTGCACAGAAAAAAAAACACTAAAAACGTTTCGATACTGAACCATAATATGTATGCTGATTTCAAGTGAAAATAATAAAATATAAGAAATAACTTCAGATAATAAACCATGGCGTAAATTGGAGTTATTGTATGTTTATTTTTGACTTAAAAACCGCCAGGTAATAGCGGCCGAAACGTTATACACCCGTGTCGAATAATTTCAGATTAATTTTTTTTTGCTTTTTAAACGTGTTTGCTATGTATAGGTCTTTAGACGGCGTGACTTTTGATGAGGTGCACAAAATGCGGTACAAGAGACGCATCCTAGATATTTCCAAGTGCTAAAAATGTGGTGCACTAAAAAACAAAAAAGAAACTATTATTAAGATAGGCATTAGGTTTCTGTTTTTTCTTCGTTTTCTCATTTAAATGCTATTTGTTTTGTTGCGTTTAATTTTTTTTTCCATCAGTTCGGTGTTTTGTTACATTTTTTTCTTTTTGTCTCGATGCTTGGAGATCTATTACAGTAGTGTTTTTTAAAGAAATTTTTCCCTACATTTTCAAAGAAAGCCGCTAGCATGTTTTCTTCTTCAGAATTCAAGGCCCTTACCTTATTAAGAACAGACAGTTCACAAGCAGTTACTGAATTCTTTTTCGGGAGGGGGGGGGGGGAGACAGAGGGCACATCTGAAAAAAGAGTAGGCCAAGGACATTTTTTTTCAAGGTAGCCGTATTAAACACTTTTATTCAGTTTAATTCAAACGGCGAGTAACGTAAGCTTCAATGCGGTGCAATACTTTTATAAAATGCGCCCCATAAACACTTAAAATAGGCTACACATAATTTATGTTGTGAAGTTGCTACAAACATAAGTAAATAAATAAAATCAAACATAAAAGCTCATTTTATTAACGGGATTTAAAGTTTAGCCTGCTTTTTTTATTGTTTTATTTTCCGTTGGTGATCTAAGTGTTGGGGTTGGGGGAGGCGGCAAGGGGGGCAACAACATTTTTAGGGGGGTCATGGCCCACCCCTAGCGCCGTCACTGTTTACAAGGCAGCCAATTGTAAAGAAGTCTACTTTTTATTACTTTCTGGTAGAGTAGGGTCTGCCATAATTTATGCCGTCACGAAGTTTGGCATGTTTAGAAATATGTCCCTCCCACTCCTTTGTCAGAAATGGTACAAAATTCACCGAATAATTAAATCATTTACCGAATAATTAAATCACACTTCGACAATACCCTCCTCCCCCACCACACATATTCCGTTATAGTGCAATTACATTAATTTGTTGTAATTTCAGATTTTTTTTTCAAGTGTCTTTGACTCTTTCTGGAATTTGTCTGTATTTATATGGTACTTGGTAGAAAAAATCAACACTTTTAGTAATATACCAAAATATAAAAAATAAATGTAATGCAAGTTTGTTACTTCTTTGACATATGCGAAACAGCCGCCCCTCCCCCCCCCCTCCCGCCCTCCCCTTCCGCTCCACTCCTGTGTCACATTTGTCACAATACATCAACTACCCCTTCCTCAAGTATGATGTTAGTTTTGGAGGGTCCTGTGTAGTATGTGGTGCTTAAACAGTTCTTGCATTTGGTTTAAAGTGTGTATTTGATTAGGCTTACACTCCCGTTTGATGAAATGCATGAAAAATGCTATAGTGTCCGCGGCCTATCTTGAGTTCGCCCCAGAACGAATACAGATAATCGATTGCATGTTTTCGATAGCAGAGCACCTTGTTGATATCCTAGATGGTTACAAAAACAATGGCGACCGTCGATTAAAGCTGCTCCCTCCAGGAAGATGTAGCCGCGCTCATAAAATACCTACAGGACTCAAGATACGCTGCGCGCACAATAATACTGCTATTCCTTTCGTTACGAGAATTTTCTTAGATCTTTATCGAGCACTGAGATTACGACGAAAGACAGTGACACCAATATGGATGGACAGAGGACTTGTCACCGAGACCTACAACAACGAAGACCAGTGGTGTTCCTTTCTGTGGTCTTGTTCTTTCTTTTTTTTTTAAATTGATTTACGACTTAGGTAGTGTTACAGTTTAGTGCATTTTTCGTGTCTTAAGAGTTTTTTGTTACCCTTTCATTGCCCCGTTTCCTAAAGATCCATTTCAACGTTTTTTTAAAGAATTTTTTCAGTATCTTCAAAGAAAGCCGTTGGCATGTTTTTGGACAACTTAATGCGACGTAATCTTATCAAGAACAGGCAGGTCACGAGACACCCGGCTAAAGGACCGACGAAGCAAGTGCTTCCTTTGATTGGCATTTCTAGGAGTAGAGGGTACACGTTTTGTCACCTGGCCACTGTCGTTTAGCAAGGTGACAAAAACAGTGTCGTGAACGCCCTTGTCTTTAGGGAAGATGGCTAGTGCTGTAAAAGAAGAAGTCGAAGGGAGGGGGACGATTGGATGGCAAGACTGATGGGAAAAAGATTGAGGGATCGTATGTGAGGAAGGGGTTGTTGGAGTGGGGTTCAAAGGGTAAAACGAGAAGGGATGGAAGGTGGTGGAAGCGAATATGAAGCTGTTGAGCTTGGATCGCGCTCACCGAGTGGCAATTGGATTAAGTCCAAAAAGAGCGAAAGTTGAGTGGTACTTCGCTCGTCTGCTGAGCCACTAAGTTGGAAACTAACTTTTATTTCGTCGCATCTTTTTTTTTTTTTAGGGCGGGGGGGGCGCCCCCGGGGCCCCGTCGCAAAAGACGGATGTTATGACCGAACGTCTTAGCGATGTGAAACACGATCAGCAACGGCGTTACGGCTCATGAACTCGGCATGTTAGTCCTGGTATGACGATAGTGCTGCAGGATTTGCTGGCCTATACGTGGGTGTATAAAAACAATTCTAAAAATGGTGACGAGCGGCGATGCGGGTCAGCACGGTTACAGGCATCTGGAAATTAAGACTTTGGGAATGTGAAACTCCCAGTGTTTTTTTCCCCACTTCCCCAAACACATACAAAAAATTCTGGATCCGACGCAATTTTTTTTTTATAGTTTTTTGTCTGTATTGGTGGTACTGCGTGTTTCTAAATTGAAAATTTCGGCTTTATCTGTCATGGAAGATATCTCACTCGAAAAATGACGTGATACCTCGTTCCATTTTTTTGTTTTTTGCCGTCAAGACGTAAAGGAGAGATTTCTCCATGATGCTGACTTTCATCACTGAATGGTTTCGCTTGTCAGGCATCCGCTTTGCAAAAACATATTAAAAACACTGGAACTTCGTTTGAAAGACCCCTTCAAAGTTCCGTCCAGACTGAGGGGTAGTGTGGGAGACCGTCTTTAAGTTTTGTCACGCTCCAGACCGTGAGAGACTATCTTGCTTCTTCAACAGCTACGGGATGTGTTCCGGATATTTTGTTGTTAAATGAGGCTGGATTATGCATAGGAAACTTATTTTGCCTTAGATGACGTAAGCCTACAATAAATAAATTAATAAAAAAAAAATCGGATTAAAAATTTGGTATTTAAATTCCTATTGTACCGTATGCTTTTTAATGTTTTAATGTTTTTTAATGTTTAACGTGCTTTAATAAAATGTTTCTAGTTTAACCGCTTTATCTTTAACCTCATACTGGTTTATTTGCGTGGGCGAGGAATTATACAATTTACTACCCAGACGGTATAGTAAAATACTCAGGTTGGCAGATAGACTTCCTTCAAATCATACACTGTGTGGTGGTGCGAGCACGTGTTACTTTACTGCAGTGAGTTTCCGGCAGTTCTGACTGGGGAGATGTTAGGATGGGGACTCTCACAGTTCAGATTGCGCACTGCCAGAGGTACATGTGCTCGAATTACAGTTAGAGCGTTTGATTGTATGAAATTTGCTTGTGCGCTGGTGGCAGACAGTCGTTCATACAAGATACAATGTCGGATTTCCCAACATCATAGTGAGTTCTCCATCAGAAACAACATGTGTGAAATATAAACAAATAGTGGCTGGCAGCCATGGCAAATATAAATTCATTCTGCATTTGACATGGCTGCCAGCCACGATATTTAATTTCATATATGTGTTGTTTCTGATGATGACCCCGTTATGAGGTTAGAAAATTTAGCTCTGTGCCCTGTATGAACTTGAGAGAAATTCAGCTACTCTCCCGGGTATTTTAATCAACCTGCACCCTCAAATCAGCCTTTTAATCACCCATACAGTAGCTGTATTTGAGGAGTCTTTTCTTAGCAACTCTTGGTTCTACGCGTGTAAACAGGATCATATCACAAAAACAAAAGCGATAAATGAGAATGGTTCGGCCTTTCAGAGGAGTGATATCAACCAACAATTCGTCAAGTTC
>JAHWFP010164087.1:0-13012 GCA_023313725.1 Lithobius niger
ACAATTTACCAAGACCCGTCCAGTCGTCATTAAGTTTATACATACAACCATTTACATCGACCTCCTCATAGGTAAAATGCACTCTTTCATTACGTTGTCTGTCACGGTACGTTACCAGACTTTGCGTCTAATTTCCCTGAAATTCTGTGAGAAATCTTCACTAATATAAATTCTGGACCCTTAAAGAAGCTTTCGTCTAAAAAAAATTGATTTTTTTCTTTGTACATAGCAAGTTTGGCTATAATTGGCCTCTCGTGACCTGACCTCAAGTTTTCCTCCCTAGGGCCTCTATCAAATAACGTACTAACAGTTTCATGTTAAAATCTTCGATTCAAGAAATCTATAATCATATTTTCTGTTACTAAGTTTTCCCTACATCTTCACGTACACCATGAACTATTAAGTTATTTCTATGTAGTAGATTTTCGAGTATGTTTATTGTATTAAATGCGTAGTTAATATTTCGTTGTAGTGGAACCGTGTTGTCTTTAACTTTTAAATGTTCCTCATGCAAATAACGAAATTTGTTTACTTTTTCCAATACAGATTCGAGTTTGTACTTATAGCATTCCTGATCAAATTTAAGTCAGCTGAGGGTTGGCCGCATTTGTTTTCGAGAATCAAGTAGCTGATTTAGAGCAAATAGAAGGTTATCTAGCTTTACCTCACCAGCCTGTTTCAGAGACATTTTTCGAATCGTGCTTGCCTAAGTTATCTCATTCAATAGAATTATTATCACGAGGAAGAATATTACCACCTTTCTCTTTTCAAGCGTCGTGATCGCTCAAACTTTCTGGACGGTGTTCGTTCTGACCTTGACTGTTTTGCCCTTCGCCTTGCTTGTTGGTGTTACGTCTCTTCAGAACTGGTAAGCTTTACATCGTGAACGATACACAACAACAAACAAAACCTTATTTCAAACCACAACAAAAAAAACTGTTTTTCCTTTGTGTTTACCGAAATGAATCTTATCAAACTGAAAAAAGGGTCTGCCACATTCAATAATGTTTGCATTTATTTATTGTCAATGTATCTGCAATTAAGATAATACTTAATTTACATCAATTGTACGGTATAGTGCAGTACAATCAACATTTAGGGTTCCCGTATTTGACACAACACAAGGTTTGACCCTTGTCGCAGCAAGTCCCTTTCTTGTCACATTCGTAGACGTGGCTACTTGGGCAGGCTCTTCCGGATCCGCAGTATTGGCCTGGCTTACCACCTGGATTGCGGATGCATTCTTTGCTTGGCTGGCAGCCTGCATCAGTAAGGCTTTCAACGACAACCTGAAGACAAAGGCAAAACAAGATACGACCACTCATTTCTTCAAGTAGAACTGAAACAACCTAAAAAAAATAATGATTTATTCTAAACCATTCAGCAGTTATGCGGTTGTGACCTTTGCCTTTTGTCGGTCCCTTCTCTAACAAAATAGACACAAAAGTATCTCCGCTGTATCTCACTCCAATGTAAACTTAGACCGTGCATCATGCGAAAAGTTGTTTTTAGTTTAAATGCAGGAAATCTCTTTTTTTTGGGTCACTAAATTCAAATGTTCTGTGGTTTCAGGGGAGTGCTGCCCCCATAAACCCCCCCCCCCCACCCGTTCCCTTCCAAAAATTAACACAATTTATACTGTAACACTACAAATTAATTTCTTTTTTTGGGGGGGGGAGGGTAGGCGAGACTAGTTCTTAGTCACTGGGGCTCAGGGAGGAACCGGCACCCTAGGGGCAGTAATCTGTAGCCACTACAAGGTCTGGGAGAATGCTTTAAGCTCCTCTCCAGCAGAGCTTAGACGATACTACTTTTTTTGTTTATTTTTTTAGACAATAATCACTACATTTTGTAAACTTAGACATGTATACCTATTTTTTTTTTCCTTTTGGTAACACATGTTTTACTATTACAACATTAATTATTTGATGTTTGTAATATAATGAAAACAAGTCTGGTTGAAATAGGCCTACTGCAACCACAAGTCAATGAAGTACGGTACGTAAAACTTTTATTTAATAAACTGAACAGAAATACAAATACACAACCAAAATAATTTTATTTAAAATCGTGTTGTTATTGCTGAAAGAAATAATTTACTCATCCTTTCTTAAGGATTATTCCGGGCAGACAACATATATTGCCGCTGAGTGTCTGATTTTAATACAAACTTAATCCAAATAAATTGTTAAGAATATCGCTGAACAGGAAATAAAAATATTTTTTAAAATAATTTTTTCATGCATGTTTTGAGAGGTTACGTGGTACTGTATTTTTTCCGCAGCATTCATCAATCACCGTTAAGATCGCGGACTAAGAAAGTGGTAATATTTATCAATGAGCAAACTCTCAATCCTAGAAGGGCTCTCAGGCGTAAGAGCAAGAAGCATTTCAGTGACCAACTCTGATAAGTCAGGCTTAGTCAGGCAACGGATGGCTCTCACAGAGCTCATTGGTCTAAAATACAGTACATTTTTTTGCTAATATTTATTCCATATGACCCTTTCAGACTAACGGCAAAGTCTTTTTGGAATTAGTGGCTTATTTACTAGTTTTACACAACAAAACCAATCTCGCCCCCCTGGCGAGATGCGTACTTGAACGATACAGCCGCTCAGCCTGCGGCCTGTATCCCAACATAATAACTATGAAGTTTGCCTCAGGAACTGCAGTCGAAAATGGATGTCACCCTCTTTAGGATTGCCAAATTCACTATTTTTGTTACTGTAGGGCGCCCTGAATCCCCGTCCCAAATTAGGAGCCAGAGAAATAAATAACGCAATCGAAAAATCAACATTCCAATTTTTTTGCAGTTATTGAAATATTATTTCTGTTGGAGAAGTGGGTGGAGATAAATCGATACTAGAGGAAGGGGTGATGGGCCACTTTAAATTTATTTATTTATTTATTTATTTACCATTTGGCCCAACGCAATAAACGCAATAATAAATTTCGAATGACCATAACAAAATGTGTTGGCAGTTCCAACTAAAACTCCATCTAATGACAACAAACTGAAAAATTATGCTAGGCCTATGGTATCCAAACATTTGGTAAAAGCAACAAATTATTAAGGCATCTCGAAGATAAATAAACGATTGGTGTAAAGGTAAGGGTACCGTTCAATTATTTAAACACAAAATATGCTACTGCAACAAAAATTTGGTTACGTTAAAAAAATTATTTAACAAACAATCAACAACCTTTTTTGTATACTAAATCAGTGTGTTTTTTGGGTGTAATTTTAATGACGTAGTGAACATACACATCATTCTGACATGTGCAGTGCAACGAAATTACGTTGCCACCACATAGATTAAGGAAAAAGGGCTTCAAAAATATTCTGGGTATATTTCTTCAGTACTTTGTGGAACAACCTGCGTGTATACATCGGAGTACCCTAGTCAACTGGCTACATGAAGAAACAAAATTAGGCATTACTTAAAGACGGGTGAATTTATTTCATAATATCACTAAAATTACGTGACCCCTTTTTTTAGTGGGTATTGCGTTTCCACCCCCGTTCCCCGGCCTACTCCACATTCTAACATTTTAAAAATTACACAGGTCCATTTTTGTTTTCTGGTCATCACTAACTACGATTATGACCTTTTAAAACAGTGTTGCTAACCCAATTATATCTTCCTCCCAAAGTTTATGAGAAAGATGCCTCAACTACCCCAACATCGACCGTTCCATGCCTGCTTCTTCTATCTCCCCAGCTTCACAACTTGCCGCACTCACGAATTATTTCTCCCTTTTCTCAGAATCCACTGTTTTAAATTTGAAAACGTGGCCTTAGTTTGTATGTCAATATTCACCCTGGCGACATTCTAACAACATTCTAAAATTGCTTGGCTTTTATTGCGTTTTTTAGTCTTCACTAACTACAATAAAGACGTTTCAATGTACCTACTTTGACGTTTTCCAATTGTCTCCCAGCCGTAGCTTCCCCCTACACCTTCCCCAGATATGAAGCAGTACCGGTTCTCTTCATGCTGCATCATTTTTTCGAACGTTTCTTATCTACTTTTAATATGTGCCTTTGCTACAATATACTTCTTCCATCCTTCCCTCTTCTCCCACAAGTCCTCCCAAACTAAGCATGTGTAGATTCTTCCCCCTCTTCCCTCCCCGCCAGCATCTACAATTCACTTTCCACCAACGTGATTCACTTCTCACATGGCATCCTGAGCGCGTTATGCAAACATGCAGTCGCCACAGCATTTCTCACGATGCGTAAAGCAAAATAGGGTCAACACTGAAATGCCTCGAATGACAAGCAAGCATCAATACGGGTGCTAATATTCATGTATTATTCCCGCGTTCGGTTCTTGGACTTGCCTCACGTGAATTTCTTTTAAGTAATGTTATTCACTTTAAACTTTTGCAGTTCATAATATCGGGTCGTCTGCTTATATTAAAATTAAAAACCATAAATTTAAATTAGAAGTATTCGCTTCAATTCATTTCAATTCCTCATACTTCTTTCATATATTTCACCCATCACTCTTCGATATTACCTTCAAAGTTTCTAAAAATCCACTGGTGTGTAAATGGTCTTATCATGAATCCAGCGGCTGGAGTTTAAATATAATTCCAGAACCACGTTCACGCAACACAAAGCATAGTTGGCTGTTTTCCTGTACTGACGTTTTTGGCAGTGACGTAATTAGGAATAGAAATACATTTTGTTGTTTAACAAATACACTCATGTTTATTTTATTCATGACAAAGACAACTTTTTACACAACTGTCACACCAAGTCCCTTACCTTTTCATAATCTTAACAATACAGAGGAACAATACGGCATAGGGAAGGATACGCGTTGTCATAAAATGTAAACGGAAGGTAAGATCCGTGTTTTATTGTATTTTTCACAAAACGACAGAAGTTTATTTAACAACAACGGTTGAAGTTATTGAAAAACAAAACAAAACTGGTCTGTTCTAAACTAGTATCCTGACGCAACATGGCTGGCCGATGGAATTCGGCGTTAGTCTCCTCAAAACTTTTGGACTTAGGAAATAATGGGATGAACCCTAATCCAAAAATTACGAAGATTGTTACACGAAGTGCTCCAGGAAAAAAATTTAATTAATTAATTTTCTGTAGTAAGTGCAGTGACTGTATACCGTTTGCTAACTCGAGCATCATGGACTCCTTTGATAAACTTTCAACATTAGGCCTAACTTTCGTTTGCAAGTCTTGCAAGCAAGAACGCATGATTGCCGAACTGGCCGACCTCGTCAAGAAGCTTGTGGTAGACAATACAGAACTTAAGAGAAACTAGCCACAACAAACAAGGAAGTGACAACATTAAAAGAAGAACTCAAAACGACTAAAATTGAAATGAAAGCACTACAGGTTGCTGATGTTCAGCTACGAGAAACAAACCAGGATGTAGTGGTCGATAAGCACAGTGAGGAGGATGTGCTCAATTCATACAAATGGTCGAATATTGTTGGGAATTCCAGAGTTCTCCACACTTCTCCATAGTTCTCCACACTTCTCCATAGTTCTCCACACTTGTCCAGAGTTCTCCACACTTGTCCAGAGTTATCCAAACTTCTCCAGAGTACTCCACACTTCTCCAGACATAAAAGAAATGTCACTACAGTTAAAACTTATGCAGTGAGCTGGTAGTTAAGAAGATCGATGGACGGGAAAAATGTAAGCTTAATTTTGTCATCCACAACATCCCAGAATCTACGGAGGTTGCTAATGATAAGAGTGTCGCGCACGATGCAGAAAAAATCAGGGATGTCTGTGAAAAATTAGATATTTCTAAGGAAGTTAACATTAAAAAGTTTTACAGGTTGGGGAAAAGACAAGAACATGGTACAGTCAATCGTCCATTGCTTGTTACTGTTCAAAAATTCTGAGGAAAGACAACTGTTTTAGAATATGGGCTACAGATGTAGGCAGTTTTTCATGGAACCTGCAACTAAACAAGTGGCAATTTCACCCGACTTATAGAAAGACGTACGAAAAGAGACAAAAAACTTGCTCAAGATCTTGTACGAGAAGTGAAAAACCGACGCATACTTGATCTTAAAGGGAGGGCAAATACTAAAGAAAAAACAGATGCCTCAAACCGAACACGCTAACATACAGAAAATAGTCAACCAAGTTTCATTAGACCTAAAGTAATCCTAAAGTGTATGTTCTCCAACATACGTCACATTAGTACAAACTGGAGCGAACTTGAAATGGCTATCCAGCTTCACGAGCCCGACATTGTTGGCCTAGTGGAAACTTTTCTTAATGATGACGTTCTTGATAGTGAATATTCACTGGACAATTACGCAATGTTTAGAAGAGACAGAACAGGAAAACAGGGTGGTGGTGTTCTGTTTTATATCAAAACGGCTCTCCAGCCAACACTAAACTGTTCCCTATCCAGTGTGTATGATGAGGGTATTGTGTTATCTATTCGGCTGCAAGACAAAACAACCCTTAATGTTGGTTGCATATACAGAAGCCAGAACAACACGCCAGTAAACGATGCAGAACTAATAAACTTGTTGAAATCTGTTGGAGAAAAGGATTCCATTGTAATTATGGAGGTTTTTATTTGTCCCCATATTAATTGGTTTACCTCTACTCACACAGCTGGGTGCCTTCCCGTCGAAAAAGAGATCCTCGCAGCAGTAGATGATACCTTTCTCCACCAAGTTGTCCCTGAACCTACACATGTCACCAGAGAATGTGAATCTGTCTTAGGCTTAATCTTTGTGCCAACGCCTGGCATGATCCAAAACCTTAGTCACCATCAACCACTCGGTACCAGTGACCACAGCACCCTCACCTTTTCTGTTCTGACCTCAGGAGTTATCGGACCTACCGGAGAAACAACCACAAGGAAAAACTATAGGAAAGAAGGTTTTCAAAACATTAGTCATGATCTCTGCCAGTTCAATTGACACAACGTCTTTGCAGATAATCACAGAAGGTGAATTTGAAAATGTTGTTATATCTATTATAAACAA
This sequence comes from Lithobius niger, assembly GCA_023313725.1. NCBI lineage: Eukaryota > Metazoa > Arthropoda > Chilopoda > Lithobiomorpha > Lithobiidae > Lithobius > Lithobius niger. The sequence goes on from JAHWFP010164087.1 coordinate 6,994, forward strand.
ACATACTCCAATCCTCGGGCACACACGTACAACCCGGAAAAAAGACTATCATGTCGACAAATGCTCCCTCACAGTAAAACGAGCAAAGAAAGCTGCATGGGATAATTTTACTGCCAACTGCACTGATGACAAACGCCTATAAAGTTAAAAGCAATGAGTGTGTTTGTAAAATTAGGCAACTAAAGGTTGAGCGAAACACTGAAATTCTGCGGAAATGCAAAATCAACCCTAAACTACTTCATAAAGAAATCAGTGATTGACGTAAAATTAAAACTGAAGTAATAAGGGTTAGAGATGAGAGCGGCTCACTTACCGAAACAGAAACAACACAGCAAACGATTTGGCAGCAAATTTCTCCAGTGTTTTTACCAGAGACGATGATACCATCCCCACCTCTGATGGTGCAAATCACATTACAAAAAAACTGGAGCTTTGTTGTCACACGTGAAAAAGTTAAGTGTAAATTACAAAAATTGGACGAAACCAAAGCGATGGGTTGCGACAACATACCAGCTATTATTTTAAATAGGTGTGCTGATGAGTTCAGTGTGCCACTTGAAATCATCTTTAACAAGTCCTTACAAGAGGGTTCACTCCCCAAAGTGTGGAAAAGTGCTATAGCAAGTTAAAAAGCACTTTAGTTATTAAAAACACATACAGAGTAGCTATTTAAGTGCTGGTGAAGCAACGAAATCGCGACGTTTCGGTTGCAAGGTCGGAACCGTTTTCAGGTGGAGGGTTTAAAACATGTCAAACAACTTAAAAATAAAAATTTTAAAATTAATAAAATAACAGCAGAGAAGGGCCATGGAAATAAAACTTTTAAGTCATAAGGATGCAAGGTTCCATGCTAAAAACTAAAACCAAATAAAATAAAGTCAGCACAATTCAAAAGAATGTGCCAATAGTCACACCTAACTCACCCAAGTCTGCTGGTCGAATGAGAGAGAATTCGGTCGGCTATGCTTTAAATAGTGGGTCCCTGGATTTTGATTGGTGGGAATGTGTTGATGCCAGCATCATTGCATAACTTAATGTAGTCTTGTAGGTGATAGGCTGTAGGTATTAAGTGATTATGAACAGGTGGTTTGGTTAGATGAATACAAAGTGTTTCCAAATTTTCGCGTGTTTTGGTGTGAGGAATTTGAAATAAAATTTTTGTCTGCGAAATTTCGGGTTCATGCCCTGTTTTTTGAAAGTGTTGAACCAGTGAGTTTTCTTGTTTCTTTAATTTAAAGTTTGATTTGTGGGAACCAAGTCGTTTACATATTTCCTGTTTACTTTGGCCTACATAGGTGGCTGTGCATCCAGAATGGGCACATGGTATGCTATAAATGGTGTCTTTTTTAAATCTGGAAGGAATATTGTAGTACTGGTATTGGGAGGGGAGGGGGGAGGCTGAAGTTGGCTGTGATACTTTCTTGAGGCGGTTGAGCTTATTTTTGATACTACTTTCCTGCAGTACACTGGAAATTTTTTTCTCCAGCATAATGGCGTTCCTATGGGTTGTCCTATCTCTACTTTCTTGTGCGATATTGTTATGAATGAGGTTGAGGAACGTAGTATCAAAAATAAGCTCAACCGCCTCGAGAAAGTATCACAGCCCACTTCAGCCTCCCCCCTCCCCTCCCAATACCAGTACTACAATATTCATGCCAGATTTAAAAAAGACACCATTTATAGCATACCATGTGCCCATTCTGGATGCACAGCCACCTATGTAGGTAAACAGTAAATATGTAAACGACTTGGTTCCCACAAATCAAACTTTAAATTAAGGAAACAAGAAAACTCACTGGTTCAACACTTTCAAAAAACAGGGCATGAACCCGAAATTTCGCAGACAAAAATTTTATTTCAAATTCCTCACACCAAAACACGCGAAAATTTGGAAAAAACACTTTGTATTCATTTAACCAAACCACCAGTTCATAATCACTACCTACAGCAATCACCTACAAGACTACATTAAGTTATGCAATGACGCTGGCATCAACACATTTCTACCAATCAAAATCCAGGGACCCACTATTTAAAGCATAGCCAACCGAATTCTCTCTCATTCGACCAGCAGACTTGGGTGAGTTAGGTGTGACTGTTGGCACATTCTTTTGAATTGTGCTGACTTTTATTTTATTTGGTTTTAGTTTTTAGCATGGGACAATAAGCATGGGACATGGGGTTTTAGCTGTTATTTTATTAATTTTCATATCTTTATTTTTAAGTTGTTTGACATGTTTTAAACCCTTCACCTGAAAACGGTTCCGAACTTGGAACCGAAACGTCGTGATTTGTTGTTTCACCAGCACTTAATGGCTACTCTGTATGTGTTTTTGAAAAGTGCTATAGTCACCTCAATTTTCAAAAAGGGAGACAAATCCGACCCACTTAACTATCGACCAATAAGTGTCACACCCATTATTGCAAAAGTAATAAGTTTTGTTTTAGAGGAGGTCCAGGCGCATTTGGATAGGTCAGGTTGGAAAGATCTCAATCAGCACGGCTTTGTGAAATGCAGGCCTACTACCACAATTTTTTTAAATGCCTATCATAATGTAGTCGATAATCTTGACAACAGAACACTTGTTGATATCACCTTTGTTGATTTTGAGAAGGCATTTGACACTGTGAGCCACAACTTGTTACTTTACAAGCTCCAGCAGTTTGGGATATTTGGCATGATGCATGGCTGGATATGTGGTTATCTCCATGGTAGAAGATTTCAGGTGAGAGTTGAAAATGCTACGTCAGACTGGTGGCCAGTGCTTAGCGGTGTTCCGCACGGCTCTGTACTTTCTCCACTTCTGTTCTCCTTGTATGTAGCTGACATCCCAGTACTAAGAAACACAAATTTGCTGATGATCTCAAAGTTTCCTGTCCAGTACGTAGCACGGAAGCATAGACTGGAATCCAGTATAATCTTGACAAGCTTGCAGAGTGGGTAACAATGTGGAAATTGCGTATTAAGCTCCAGCATATCTTGTTACATGAAGACCCAAATGGAACATTCATAATCTGCATAGGAGCCAATAGTTTAGTTGAAGATTCACCAAACAGTATTGTTTTGTACATACATGATTTTGCCACATTCATCACTGCAAAATACCCACATGATTGAATCTCCATCATCAGGCAGTTTCCAAAACTCGGACCACTTAACCATGAAATTGACAAAAGGTCATAAATACAAATGCAATGCTTCGTCAAATGTATGTTTAGAAAAATTTCTCCTTTGTTTCCATCGACAGAAGTATTTGTGCTGACCAAACCCTTATGGCGAGGGACAGAGTCCACCTTACAGCCATAGGATAGCAGGCTCTACAACTTGAACTTCCAAAAATCCACACTCCCTTGGAAAACCACCATACATTCCCCATTGATGTGTCAACCCCTAGTTGGATTGTTGATAACGTTGTTTGTACCATCTTTAATGCTCGTAGTGTTGTTGGTAATATCCGATGTTTTATTGATGTCGTGTGATGGGACTTTTATGATGTAATTTTTGTTGTGGAATCTTGGCTCACACCAGACTTTACTGATGCTATGCTTGTGGACACTCGTAAGTTTTCCGTGATCAGACGAGATCGAGGTAGCAGAGGAGGAGGGCTCTTGATCATTCACCGTGTTGGTATTCCATTGGTGGTTTTAGAAGTGGCATCATCTGCGGAAGGTTTTTTCGTTGCACTGCCGCGTAGTAAAATTACCATCATTGAATGTTATTTATCGAATAGTCACGTTGATGGGGATATTATAAATCTCTGTTCATTCATTACACGGTCTGTAAACCACAGACACTCCAACATTTTGTTGGGGATTTTAACCTTTCATCAGTGGATTGGGCCCACAATTGTGCTGGCAACGGTCATCACGCTCTGTTTCTTGATTTAATTGCCCCTCTTGGTTTGCTTCAATTGGTAGATAGGCCAACCAGGGGTAACCGCATTTTGGATCTGATTTTCTCACATGACGATAGACTTATTTTTGATATTAATATTGGAGACCACTTCGGTAGCAGTGATCACTGTGTTGTGAATTTTACTATAAATTTATCCCACACCGGTGCAGGCGAACTTCAACAATTAAAGGTAAGATCAAATTTGAACTTCTGAAATCGTCCTCGAGACATATTGACTGAGACAGTCTGATGTTCAGGACTCACCCTAACATTGAACAGGCTTGGACCTGTTTTCACTCAGTATTAACAGGGCATATTGAGCTTTGTAGTGATTGTACTAAGCCTAACAAACTGGGACGAGTAATTTTTCCGAAATATATTGCAAGATTAAGCTGCAAGATTTACAGCTTAAATTGTGGAAACAATTTAAATTGAACCCAGACCCTGCAACATTACTAGCCAATAATACTGCACGTAAACTATACTCAGATTCAACGGAATCGTGGTACAGAGCTCATGAAGCAGCTGTAATCCGCGAGGGAAACTAGGCAGCTTTATTTAGACTTTACCGCAGCAAAACCTCCACATCTAGAGCACTGCCACCTCTGAAACTAGGAAATAACTTCATAACGGATAATCTTGGTAAAGCGGAGTTATTATGCAAGACGTTTGCCTCGAATACCATTATTGATGATGGAAACTTGATACTCCCTTCAAGTCAATCCCTTAGTAATGCTTCTTCTTGATGCTTAGTGGTTTTTCCTGAGACTGTAATTGTATCTACAATAAACAAGCTCAAACCAAGCAAGTCCTGCAGGCCCGACGGTCTTTTAGCTTTTCTTTTCAAACAGCTGGTCCACGAAATCAGCTCCCCACTATCTAAACTCTTCTCACTTTCCTTTGCCCAAGGTTCACTTCCTTCTGCCTGGCGTACAGCCAACGTGGTACCAGTTTTCAAAAAAAAAGTTCATCTTCTGACCCCACGAATTACCGGCCTATTGCGTTCACTTGTGTGGCTTTTAAAGTGATGGAATCAATCATTCGTGTCACACTTAACAATTATTTTGATGATCCCGCCATCATAAACCGGGATCAGTTTGGTTTCCTTCTAAACAGGTCTGCCACTCACCAATTATTATTGGTCCTCGATCGTTGGACCAGTGCGCTAGATGTTGGTGTCCCTTCAGGCACATTATATCTCGATTTCAAAAAAGCATTTGAGTCTGTCGTTCATCGAAAGCTTCTACTTAAACTGGAAGCATGCGGAAATTCAGCGCAAATTCACGAAAAGCCTTCCGGGATTGAAGGATATTATCTATCATAATTGAGAGGCTCGGCCTGGAACTTTTGGAGTTGCGCAATATAATATTAGATTTAGTTCTGACATTAAAAATTTTGCAAAACCTTATTTCCGTAGATCTTCCGTTCATCAATTTTGTAACTTGCCCAATTGGTACGCGTGGTCATAACTGGAAACTTATTGTCCCAACCTCTCGTCTTGACTGTCGCTGAAACTTTTTTGCGGTACGGATTGTCCCAATCTGGAATGCCCTTGGGTCCAGCACCGTGAATGCACCTACTGTCCCGGCCTTCTGTAGATTATTGAAAGCTGAACCAGTGCACACATTTTTAAAACGCCCATTGCCAGAAAGTTTTTAAATTTTGAATTTTTAGGTTTTTAGGTTTTAAATTTTTAAATTTTGGTTTTTGATTACGGGAATCATTAGAAATTAATAATGGACGAGCTTAAGTAACTTATGGGCTAGAAAAGACGCAATCTTTTTCGACGGCCCACATTAGAACTTAAAAACCTAAAGCACTAGGTCAGAAAACTTAGGGTTGAGCAGCTTGCACCTAACCAACATGCCGTGAGAACCTATTCAAGTAAGAAGCAACTGCTAATCAACTGACAGTCAGTACGACCACCATGAAAACCACAATATAAGATCGAAGTATTTCCTCGTCCCAAAAGGCCAATACCAAAAATGGCCTAGAGCCTTATAAAAGACAACACAATAAATATAAACTAATTTTCTTTCCTCATATCTTCCGAAACGATTCACAAATGCATTCCTTATTATAATAATAATAATAATAACACTTTTCCACACTGAACATGGATGG